>JANAVB010003400.1:67839259-67871759 GCA_029216955.1 Iris pallida | reverse complement strand
AAGCTGCTCAGATGATTGAACTAAAGTACGGATCATCTGGAGTTAGTACACTCATATATCTGTGACATTTATCAATTCTCCACGGAGACCGGTTTAAAGTGTTTCTCGAAGTGCACGTTCGCATGACTTCTCAAGTCGAAGGATGGAGCATTCGAGAATTTCAGGGACTTCAGTGCTGAAGCTCAACATTAAATCAATCTACAACTTCCCAGAAGAGATCATGGCGGAGAGTGTTATTTTTTAGATTCATATCGTTCTATTATGAACATCGAATTGGCTATGAAACGACTGCTCTTTATATACATTCAGGATTGGTTAAGGCAAAGATTATCGTTTTTTGAATTCGCATCGTTCTGTTATGAACATGGAATTGACTATGAAACGACTGCCCCGTAGTATCTATAATCCATGGAGTGTCAGAAAGGAAGCTCAGGATGCTGTCAAAGATGATGATATCTATACTGCGGATCTACCAATATGATTATGGGGAGAGATTACTTTTACGGCTACATTTATTGCTGAATAAAATATCGTTCGTATATCTGACTATGATTCACATCAGCACTAGTTCAAGGTTAGACCTAACTTGATTATCATTCAAGTGTGGGGGTGTCTGGTGTGAAGTAACGTATAGGCAACTCTAGAGAGGGGGTAAATAGAGTTTGTGTCGATAATAACCAAATAAAAATTAACTCTTTCACCAACAGAATAATTAATCAGAGAATTAATGCAAAAATAAAAGTGATCAGAAAAGCATACGCAAACACAGTCACTTTTACCTGGTTTCCCTCGTGGGGGACTAGTCTAGGCCTGAGAACTCTTGCTCAGGATTGAAATCCACTATTTGTGAAATAGAGTACACCACGTGCCTTTAGTCCCAAGAGCACGCAAACTTCTTTACAAAACACGAGCTTTTAGATTGAAGCGCTCGAACACTTCAACTTCACGGAAAGCGAAACTTGGAATTTTCTAAGTGACTTTTCTTTCACTCTTGCACACAACTTCTAGCTGATATCACACTGAGCACTTTGGGCTAAGGAGAGTTGTAGCTTAGAAGATATGAAAGATTGAGACTTGGAGTAGTAGAGCTTAGAAGGCTTGAATATTTGAAGGTAAGAGATGATTTGAAATGAAAGAATTCAAGCTCTATTTATACTACTCTAGGGAGGCAGAGTTCGGCCGAAATTCTGTCCCAAGAATTAAATATTTTGAACGTTGGACAGCTTGTATCAAGCAGGCCCTAAAAATTAGGGTGCTGAAAATCAGGGGGCAGTGTTCGGCCCGAACTCTGCCTTAGACAGAGTTCGGCCCGAACTCTGTCTCCCTTGGGAAAGAAGTTCTCAATAGGCTATGGTGGTTTGGTTTGGTTCAGGAATTGGTACGTTTGTATGGTAAAGCTTGGAGAGATATGTCTAGGGATTGAGATGACATAGTGCGACTCAACGTACACATTCTACTAGACTCAACAAATTAAAGATTACAAAGTTGGAACAAATAGGAAAACCAAGAGCCCTTTGATGATGCCTTTCTTATGATATTTGAGCAGAAATCTTTTTTGTATGACACCATCTTTGGACCATCATTAATTCTTCATTTCCTATGTCCTGGTTTGATCATGTTTGATCATGCTTACTGCATATCTACAAATACATAATAGGCGAGCAAAATATGTTGCAGTACGATACAAGCATGGAAATATGATACAGGACAATTAGGACAATGCTAAGTTTAAGTAGCAACATGATAGTGAGTATATGAATATTAGTAACATCATTATGTTAAACTTAATTGATTAGACATATTCAAAAACACGATGTAATCATTGGGCTAACATGGTGTACGTGAAGCTTCCGGATATCAAGATTCAAAAGTCAAGGACGAAGACCAATAAGATAGTATTTCTGGAATTAGCTATTGTAAGCTATGCTCGAAGATCACTTGATATTGTATCAATCATATCATTGAGTCTCGTGAGGCAAAATTATTTGAAAAAAAAATTGCTAGGGACAAGAACATTATTCTCGTGGATGTTCCGGACAATATTTTTGGTACCGAAGGAGCGAGTACTTTCAAAGAAGTAGAAGTCCAGAATGTGGTTGTCATTGATGATAACACTTGAACCGGTATTCGCTAAGCAGTAAGCAAAGCGAGTGAGAAGGCCAAAAGATTTCAGAGATAAACTTTATCATCCATCACGTGGCGGCTGATGAGGTGATGAAGTCCAAAGATGCGAGAAATAACAGAAGAGATTCACATACAACAGCCAGATAGATTTGTTGTTCAGGGTATTAAAGATAAGGTCTTCAAGTTGGTGAATTCTATGTACAATTTGAAGTACGCTCCCAAACTGTGGCTCGAGAAATTTGACTAGGTTATTAGGTCAAAAGGCTACAGGATCAGCGAGACTATTAAAGTACATTTACACGAAGTTCGCTGATGAGAAAGAAGTCATCATTTGTCTCTATGTGGACGACATAATGATGTGTCACTAGAAAAAAGATGTTCCTGACGTCCAAATTCAGTATAAAGGACACAAGAGATACGGATGACATCCTGGGGATTTAAATAATCCAGACGAAAGTGGAGCTTGCCCTGTCACTAGCTCACTACGTGGAAAGTTGCTCACATGATATGGATATCAGGATCTTCCAGGAATCGATACTCCTTATAGGTTTGATCAAAAGATGAAGCTAAATCCTGGAAAAGCGTCAGATAGTTGGTGTACTTGAACATCATTTGGAGTTTGATGTCTACAAGTACCATCAAGCCTGACATAGCTTTTGTTATAGGCATGATGAGTCGATTCACGAGCAAGCCAAATGTTGATCTTTGGAAAGCTGTGAAGAGAGTAATTGGATATCTCTCAGGGACTCAGAAAAGATGCACCACATCGGTTACCCTGTAGGGGTAGAAGGCTTCAATGATGCCAGTTAGTGCTCATAAGGAGAGAAAGAAGAGGTTATATCTTCCACATGGATAATGCTGCTATATCGAGAAAGTCGAAGAAACAGACTACTATATCGAGGAAGTCAAAAAAGTAGATGCATGGGTAGTGGTGCTATATCGAGAAAGTCAAAAAAGCAGAAATTTCTCTCACTATAGAATCTGAGTTCTGTTAGCTGCAGCGGATAAAGCGGATTTGCTTCGGGTATGAAGCAGAATTGCTTTGGGACCTCAGGAAGGATCTTTGTATGGTTGGTACGCAAATTCGGGTGATGCCGATGTATTGTGACAATCGGACACGATCTTCCTGTGGGTGGTGCACATATTTCGGTAGTGTCGATTTATTACGACAATCAGTCGACTGCAGCGGTGGCATGAAATGACCTCTTCAATGGCAAAAATGTCACGACCCGTGCCTAGTCTAGGGGCACGAGAAGTGGGTACGTCCAGCCTTCGTCGTAGTGTCGACGGTGGAGCGCTATCCTAGGTCACAACATCTAACAATATATAACTGTACATGTACAATAATATACTCTCCAAAATGGAGGACAACACAGAAGGTACAACACCAAAATCCAAATATCTAAAATACAACAAGACAAAACAACTAAAATAAGATAACTAGTCTAGCAGTCTAATCTAGATAATGGGCAAATCCTCAGCAACTGCTGGATCCTCCTAGGGACCAAGTCACCAGTGTCATCTAAGCCAGCGCCATAATATGTGGGGCAGAACTCCTCCTCATTCTCTGTAATATTTTCAACAGGTCCAATCAAGACATGAACGAATACATATCTCTCACACAATTTATATCATGATAGGAAATGTAAAGCAAGCTATAGAATAAAATACATGAAATGGTGTAAGAAATGAACATGAAGACTAAAGGAATATCTGATAAACTGAAATACAAATATGGTAAGTAAAGACTGTAAGTGACTAAGTGATTTAGCGCATAAGATGGTTATGTGAACGGCTTGAATTGCACATGACTAAGCTACAGAGTTTGCATATGATTACCTACTTTGGAATTGTTCACATGACCACTTCTACTCCCCCGTACCCCAATCAATACACAAGGATGTAGACAGGTTATGTTATTGTACATGAAAGTTTATATATGAAGCTCATGAAATCATGAGAGTACATGAGAGCACATGAGTGTACATGAATAGTAAGAGTCCAAGGAATACATGATGTTCGTGAAAAGCACATGACATGATGTATTCGATGAACCCGAGGGGAATAACATCTCATGAAAAGATCCATATAGTACTAATCCGTGATAACATCATGACAGCATCAAGTAAAGTAGTCTACAACAAGAATATAATTCCTAGCAAGTACGAAACGGTCAGAGAATATACTCGCCTGATAATCTGAACAGCTGATTAAAAAAGATGTCCGAACCGGAGTAACTGAGTCCTATTTAGAGCAACCACAGGTTACAAAGTGTCTAATATGAATTAAAGGAAGTTTACAATGCATCCTATATGATTCTAGGTCATTCTAGGCCAAAGTCAACTCTTGGTCAACTCTGGTCAACCATTCTCGTCAAACTAGGTCAAAGCTAAGTTAACTAGTCAATTAGTCTAGGGTTTGGTCAAACATAAGTTAACTAGTCAATTTAAATCTATTTGGTCATATTTTAGGTCAAGTTTGACCCACAGTTGACTTTGGTCAACTTAGTTAACTAATTAGTCAAACCTTGCCTAACTAGGCCTATAGGTCAAACTTTAAACTAACTCACTAACCATAGGCTAATATCTTATACCAACAACAAATATATATATATATATATATATATATATATATATATTTTATATATATATATATATATATATATATATATATATATATATATATATATATAAAATATATATATATATATTTTTTTTTATAATATATATATATATATATATATATATATATATATATATATATATATATATATATATATATATATATATATAATATATATATATTTTATATATATATATATAAAATATATATATATATATATATATATATATATATATATATATATATATATATAAAGGGAAGGAAAGGAAAAAGCATGTGTGTGTATATATGAAGTGCTGGTAAGGGGGGTTGAAAACCATCTCATGAACCACTAACTCAAAATAATTACTCCAACTATAACATATATAAATTATATATATACATTTTTTTTATACTAAGAACTATATATATATATATATATATATATATATATATATATATATATATATATATATATATAAAGATATAAAGGAAAATTTAAATTAAATTCACAACCCAACACATATCAACCCAACTCAAACACAAAATGGAATCCAAATTTGAATCAACTCAGAAAAACTGAGTTGAAACTCAATTTTTAGAAATTTTGAGTACCAAACCAACTCAAGATATCAAGTATTCAATTCAAAATCGAAAACTCAATACACTAACCCAACTCAAAACCTAAAATATCAAATACACATCCATACACTGTGCAAACTGGAAACAGGGAGGGGGTGTATGTGTGTGTCATGCTCGTGTCCATACCGAACCAAAACTGTGTCCAAACAGTGTGTTTCCGAAACAGTGTAGTGTGCGTGTGTATGGGGTGTCGAGTAACCCAGAGACTCGTGTGTCCAACGAGAAGCCTCGTGCTCGTGCCAGGGGGTAGCTAGGGTGTCAGGGTACGTGTCTAGGTGTTTGCAATGTGTCCAAGTCATGCCGTGTCATGTGTCCACATGCGTATCGGAGAGGGGCTGCACGCGCAAGTGCGTGCGACCTTGTGGGGAGGGGTCAGCCAACCTAGGACACGACACACGCCACCACGTGCCTCATCGTCGAGTATGTGGGTAGCCTATGTATAGGGCTAGGTGTAGGACACCCTGTTTTAAATCCACGTGTCCTCGTGTCTGCGCTACAAACGCATGTCATGGCAGATTTTTTGTGCGTGTGCACAGCAGCCCGCATCCTTGCGGCCTTGATAACTTCCCAACCACTCCATCTAATCACCCCAAATTTTGGAAGTATGATGTCTGGCATAACCCCCATGTTTCCACCAATTTTTACCCTAAACCATGTCGTGTCCATCGAGTTATAACACTCGAGAGGCAGGACAGTGCACAGGGCTCGTGCTACGTCCCCGTGTCCGATTTGGACATAAAAACCGTGCCAAAGAAAACTCAAAAATAGGGTTTTAGAATCCCCTTATATAGGGCTACAAATATATGAAATTAGTTATAAAAAACAACAACTTTTAATTCTATGAGGCATTTTATCAAACACATGTTACAATACACCGACACGTCTCCGATACATATATCAAACGGACACGAAATCTTACCAAACTACATCTACAGGTCTAGGGTACCTACATGCATGCCTCTATGAAGAGAAAACAGAATATTAAAGTTTTTATAAGTATTTACCTATTGAGAGTTGGAATCTCAATACAAAAGCACTCCAAAATGCCTCGACACCCAAATCCTATGGTCAAACGCCTCCAACTCCTTGCTAGCTATCCTCCAGCAACTTCCTCTCCTCCTAAGGATCGCAATACAATTCGTTTGGTCCAAATCGGATGAAAGATGAGAAAAAGAGACTACTTTGAGGAAAGTAGAAAATTAGGGTTTGTAAAGAGGCTTGGCGGCTACAAGTTATGAATATATAGAGAGGGGGGATGTTGGCCGGCCATGGGCTACTAGGTTTAGGGTATAGGTATGGCCAAAAACTCCACTTAAGTTTAATAGAAACCTTTTAGCAAAAAGCCCAAAAGCAAATATTAAAAAAAACTAAAATGAATTCAAAAAGTTTCCTAATTAGGACTAAAACTTAAAATTCAAATCTAACTTGATAATTAAGTTTCTAAAGTCATGGTTAGTCTCTAATCATTGTTGCCCAAGGTTAAACCAACTACTAACACAAAAGCACCAATTAAAATATTATCAAAAATTTAAAATTACACAATTACCAAAATACCCCTAATCTAGAAAAGTGGTAGTGACAAAGAAGAAGACTATGCGATTAAGGCACAGGTCGGTGAATGATCTCATTAAAGAGTAGTCATTACCGTAGTGGATGTTCGAAGCCAGGAGAATCTAGCGGATCTGTTTATCAAAGGTCTCAAGCGCCAGCTGGTCGAGGACTCAGTAAGAAAAATGGGCTTGAAGGCGTTTTGATATTATGTTTCTACAATCCTACCATAAAGTTTTATGCTGTTAGTTCAAAGAAAAATCTACTAGGCATCTAGCTTTTGGTTCAAGGGAGGACCATTGACTGGAAAAATATGAGGTGTAGTGGACAATCCTTTGGTATACTACGGGGTCACGGACCTAGAACCACTGTTAGTGGGCAGTCCTCTGGATATTGTGGGGTCACGTACCTAGAACCACTATTAGTTGGCAATCCCTTTAGATATTAAGGGGTTTTAAACCCAAAACTACTATAAGTAGGCAACCCTCTGGGACTTTGTGGGATTATGAACTCAAAACCACTGTTGTCTACTGTTTGTTCTTTGTATAGAACAAAGTCCTATGAGAGGATGGCTTGGAAGCCTTAATGAGTTCTCAGGTATTTAGGATGTCCAGCGTGCTTTACAGAAAGCATGGGTAGCATAGCACTACAAAGGAGCGTAGTACTCCATGCTACAGTGGGGTGACACCACATGAGGTACCTAGTGAGGGTAAAGCCTCAGCTTTGGGCTAAGTCACAGTGGCGTAGCACCGCACATAGGCAAGTAGGCCAAATGCTATAGAATCAAGAGTGGTAGGCAGCACTACAAAGAGGGTGGGCCTCATATTACAGTGGTGTGACACCACATGAGACAGTATCTCGATTTTTTAAGCCATGTCACGATGGCATAACATCGCAAGGAAGCGAAAGGCTTCATGCTGGGTAGTTTGGCACTTCAAAGAGGTTGGACCTCCAGCTACAGTGATATGACACCACATGAAGCCTTGTCTCGGCTTAGGGCCATGTCATAGTGGCGAAGCACTACAAGGATGCAAAAGGCTTCATGCCAAGACTCTTTAAAAGAACTCATCTAGAGTGTTGGATAGGGATATAGGTCGTCTCTTGAGGAAAAAATTTGTAGACACCTAATATATATACATCGAAACCAGGCTGGCACAAGGTCTTTAATGTGCAGCCAGAAGCACAATTGATGTTATTATGTGTATGGAAAGAATTACAGTTATGGTACGGAATTCAAGGCTTAGTGTTTGCCATAAAAAAATTATAGACAGGCATTACAGAACACTAAAATTGATTGCAAACTCGCTTGTACAAAGAAAAGCCTATAAAGAAATCCTAGGAAATAATCTAAGTACAATTGTTTAGTTTTGATTCTGGGCGATGACGGTAGAGGCTCGAGAAAGTGCTATCAACTCTGCCTTACTCCTTGGACTATCTGACACAGTCTTTAGCTCGTAAAAAAATTGCTTTTTTGTAGGTTGCCAGCCTTTTGCAGGGGTGTGGCACCCTGCTATATATAGTGGTATGTGTGTTGAGCCGCATAGATGGCATGTGGCCACGTGGCTAATTAGCACGTGAAGACTCGCTCTTTGGCCACCATCTGTCAATTTGTTAGGATTTTGTTACAGCAAATTTGGGCAGTTAGGACTTGGTCATCCTGCTACGTATCCTGTCGCAGGAATCATTTTGAGCCGCATGGATCTCTCAGTTTTTGACCATGTGGGGCCGCATGAGACTCATGCGGCTTAAGTCGCAGACTTCCTTAGCCCAGACATAGCTTAAGGATTTAAGCCACATAGATTCTGTATTTGGCCGCATAAAGCTCATGCGGCTTGGATCACAGCTACACTTGGCCGTATAAAGTTCGAAGACTTTGGGGCCGCATACGTTTGAGCCGCATAAGGTTCATGTGGCTTAGGTGATACTCCTTCTGGCCGTATGAAAGCGTACGAACCCTGCTTTTGGGCGATATCTCATGTCTTATCATTTTGTCAAAGTGTCAGAGCTGTCATTTATATCAGTTTTGACAGGATTTGTCAGCTTTATCAGACGAACTGATTCTCTTGGCCGCATATCTTCTTTCTGCAGCTGGTTATCGACGAGCCGCATATGGCATTAAATCTGTCATGCGTCTTTTCCTTTATGCGGACCTGTTCGGACCAAAGTATATATGCGACAAATTATGATCCGCATGAACCCCATATTTTTTATGCTTCTACAAGACCCCCGTCAAACTTTTCAAATTACAAATTTGGAATACTTTGAATAAGAAGCATAGATATGTCAAGCCGCAGGGAGTCTTCAAGTCGCAGGGAATTTTTTGAGCCATAGAGAGATCTCGAGCCGCAGGGAAATCCTGAGCCGCATATGAAACCTCGAGCCGTAGAGAGACTCCATCAGCTTGCCAGCTGTCACTGCTGCATTTAATTTTTTTGATTTGATTTTGGATTTGGGTCCTCTTTTCGAGATAAAGTCGACGATTACTAGGGATAAAATCCCCAAACGCCATCATTATCTTTAATGATCTCGTGAATCAAAGCGGTACTCTTTTTAGAAACTCTATAAATAGGGGTTATTTTGAAGAGAAAGTTTTCTCTTTTACCTTCTTCTCTTTCATCTTCGTCTTCTTGTCTTCAATGGCTCCAAAAGCTTCCAAGTCGACTGTGGCCAAAAGGAAAGGACTTGTTCCTCCGTCGAGCGTGGCGGGCTCTCCTTCCATTCATTCCGACGTGCACCCCCTATCAAAGGTAAAGACAGTGGGAAGACGATGGCTATGTCGTATATTTTATGTACGGGCCTGTGCTATATCGCTTTCTGTGCTTTACGCTTGATCGATGTGTGTCCTATCTCAGTTGGACCACATATGTTCTGTATGATAGGGCCGTATGGGCTGAGTCGCATAAGCGCTGCATCACATGAGTGACCCAGGACTGATCTGCATAAATATTGCATAACTGTGCCGCATAAGTGTCTCCTGATTGAGCTGTATGGGTGTTTCATATTTTGAGCCGTGGGAGTATTTCATGACTAAGCCACGTAAGTACATCATTACTAAGCCGCATGAACACTTCGTGCCTGAGCCACATAAGTGCTTCATTACTGAGCTGTATGAGCGCCTTTTGACTGAACGGCCTAAGTGTCTCCTGACCGTGCCGCATGAGCACTATATGACCTAGCCGCATACGACTGTATGACCTAGCCACATGTGTCTCATGTTCTTTAAGCCGCTATGCCGCATAGGTTATGTTTTGACTAGATCGCATGGATGAAGGGATGAACTTCTTCTAACATTTACTTCCTCTCTGTTTTTTGCAGTGAACTTGCCCAGAGCTCCATCGGGGGAGCTCTTGATAGGATATGCCCAATCCGTATTGGGTGTGAGATTTGACCAGATAGTCGAACACGTGTCGACTCAGATCACCCGCAATCAACCTGAGGCTAGGTTAAGTGAGATCAGGAACCAATCATTTTCTTATCTGCTCGGTATGATGAATTTCGGGAAGCTAGAGGACATTCATCTGAAGCCCGCATTCTTGTTCGGAGACGCTATAGTTGTCTCAAATCCCCGTACCCTGGAGCTATTTGAAAACTGGGATTTTCTTTCCAACGGGCTATCGATTCATCTTCCTCAGATGGAACGCCATTTTTCTCTGTCAAGTTTCAACATGGTGCCTATCGAGAGGCGAATGGCAGACCCTATAACTCAGGATCGACAGGCAATCTTCGTAGGCAATATTCATTATAATAGACGAGCGCGGTCAGCGGTTGCGACCAGGAAGTCGGTCAGTTGTTCTGTCGTCAGACTAAACCCCGATAGTTTTATAAATGACTTAAGGCCCAATAATCGATTCTCTGAAGTCGATACTTTCCTGAACCAGATTGCCCGTAAAGGATCATATCCTACGGGTAGACTATCGCTGCAGAATTGGATGTGTCGTTCCCATCCATGGGTCAACTTGACGCTCTAGATTCTGTCGACTTATGGGGATACTCTTTAACAGCTCGGCCTCTACTATGCCATTAGGGAAACTTGCTATGGCCTTCCTATAAACGCAAAGCTGTTCATAGCACTCCTCGAGATGTATAGCCGTCATACGGGGACCTTCTATACACCTGCTGGAGAGATGGGGCTCGCCCTTCACGAGATGCATGACGTCTCCAAGTTGCCCTGGGGAGATGAAGTTTATGAAGAGTATACTCCCACGAATGAGGAGTTTAAGGAATTAGAGCGGCAGTTTCCCGGGTTCCTTGCTATTTACCGGGAGGTGTTATGTCATCATAGCACTTGTCAACAAATATCAAAGAAGAAGGATGAAAGTTCTGAAGGGACCCTTCCTCACACCAAGGCCTGGGTCAGTTACCTGTTCGACCTTAGCGCCTCGGGCCGGGTTATCCCTCGGAGCCCTCAGACTCATGCAGGAATGGACTGTAGAAGCATGAAAAATTTTCAGCAAATGAAGCCCCATGCGCCCGAGTCAGTGTAGCTCCATGCGCCCAAGTCAGTGTAGCTCCATGCACCTAGTCAGTGTAGCTTCATGTGCCCAGTCAGTGAAGCTTCATGCGCCCAGTCAGTATAGCTCTATGCGCCCAGTCAGTGAAACTTTATGCGCCCAGGACTAGCTCCTCCGAAAGGAGGGCACATAGCTTGAGACATGGCTATGCACCCAAGCCTGACTCAGTCAAAGCCATGATCAAAATGTGCACCGAAGCATACGACCACGTCAGTCTCCACGAGCAGTCGTGCAACGAAGCATGCGGCCACGTCAACGCTACGACCAACCCACGATCTCGCAGCTTGTATACGCCTACATCCTATGCGCCCAAAGCAGGACTATGTGCCCACATAAAAACCAGTATGATTCCTTATGTGGGCGTATAACATCATTCCAGCTCAAGAACGAATATAAAAGGGGGGCCTCATCCCTCTTCAAAAGACAGAACGGAGAGCTTTTTCAAGAGACAAATTGATGCATTTCTTGCCAGTGAGCCGAGAGTTAGCAATTTTCTTAGGTTTTCTTCCACTTTTGTAATTGGAGTGTCAACGGAGTAAATGAGCAACTACCGCTCGATCTCCATCGTCCCATTCCCTAGAATTCTTTTTTGTAATCGGGGATCCTCAGCGCAGGATCTCTCAGGCGTACTCGATTTGTGGTGCCTTGCGCCAATAAAAGAAAAGACAACATTTTTTCTTCTTTTTTTGTGTGTCCACAAAAATGGCGACTCTGCTGGGGACTACCTTTTCCTCTAATGAGAAGGTGGTGACGCAATCCGATACCGACAAAGTAGGAAGTACTCAGAAGATGTTGATCGTAAAGTTTGATTAGCAGGCATTCGAAGAGATGCTCTCGAGGGACGGCTCTACTCCCTCAAAATCAGCAAAGCTAAACAAGTTTCGCAAGACTTGGCTTCCGAAGGCTCGCTATGCATATCCTGCTAGTGTCATAGTAGATATGCAGCTGGAGGACTTTGTCACATGGGTGCATGACTCTGCCACAGAAGTTCCCCAAATGGAGAAGGCTCACACCGTTCCAGGCTCTACTAGCCAAGTGACTTCTTCCCTCCACAACCAACAACAGGGTGTTCAACACCCGAGACTTGGCAAAAAAATACTACGATGCCAAGAATCGGGGTGTGCGACACTCTGGTCGAACCTGGCGAGGCTCACAAATGAAGGAGGCCAAACTGGGAAAAAATGGTACTACTCCACCAGGCATGCACCCAAGGCCATGCGCCCAAGGGAGTGTTTGGGCGCATAGCCCCAACCAGAACACTTATGTCTTCAGCAGGCTGGGCATCCAAATCCATACGCCCAAGGCTATGTGCCCAGGCTCTCTGGATCCATACTATGCATCTACATCAAGGAGGCTCAGACACGCTGCCAAGGAGCATGCGCCCAAGGCCAGTCTCCAAGGCCTATGCGCCCACAACAAAAAGACAGGCCCCAATGCGTATAGCACGGGGCTGTCTTCAAGGACATCACAGAACTTAAGTATGGGGGTTGCCCCTGCACATGAACTAAGTCTGGATGCGCCTACTCTCCTTACGAACCCGCATGCAAAGTTCAGCGATGCATACAATATGGGTTGTATGACAAAACTCCCTTCCGCTGACATGTGCGACATGATAAATCATAAGCGTAAAGCGAGGGAGAACATAACAATTCATTGTATACTTCTGTGCAGCAGTATTGTTATCAACTGTTGTTGCTCCAAAGCAACAAGAGTGCCTCAGAGAAAGTCCGTATTTCGGCGGTTGTACTTCTCTGACGACGAGAAGCCACTATATGTTTCATCCAACATGGCTTCATGGGGTCCCCCTTACAGAAGTCCCAATCAAAGACGGTGGACTACGAACCTAACTTTCTCTCTTAGCTCCCCAAGAAGAAGAAGGAGAAGTCTACCAACAGATGGCTAACAGGCTGTCATATCCGAAGGAGTCTATATGGGCATTCGATTAAAGGCAAGATTCCATATGGACGACGAAGATTTCCAAGTCGGGGGTAGCATTCCCTCAGAATCTTAAGCAGATGACCCCCACACTGGGGATAGCCTTCCAGAGGACGATGATCACTCCTTATCCGATGGCGACTATCTACCTCCTCTACCCGAAGATGAAGGACTTATCCACTCGAAGACAGACAGTATCAGCACCAGTTGTACTACTTCCTCTGTTCATCCTCGCATATTATCTACATACATGACGGATGGAGAAAGACCTAAAGAAGCAAGCGACCAGACTAGAAAATGGTTGGAGGATCTTAAAATAACATTCGCCAAGATCACCGACATGCTTACCAGTATCATGGCGGTTCAAGCTTCTGGGGCTGTTCCTCCACCTCAATAAAACGTCTCGGCCCACGCTAGTCCGGCACATAGCAACAACCCTCCTTCACTACAAAAGGAGTATCATTCCGTTGCGCCTCCTCTAAATCTTGCAAATATCAGGGGTGGTCCTTCGCCAACAACGCCTGACATCCGTTCAGCAGCCGTTTCCTAACACCTGCTCAATTAATAAGATGCAATTGATTCTTTGGTCGCTCGCCTCGACACCATCTCGCACAAATACGAGCTTCATAAGATGGGGATATCTCAACCGTATCCCCCTGAGTGGAAGAACGCTACTTGCCCTCCTAATTACAAGCCGCTGACGCTGAACTCATTTTACAGTTTGACTTCTCCTCGTCAGCACATGACATACTTCAACAAGCTGACTCTGCACTTGCCCAGAGACGATCCATTCCTGTCGAAGCTGTTTATTAGCACCTTGCAGGGGGTAGCCTTCGAATGGTTCTGTAGTTTGCCTGACGGGGGCATCAATTCATTCAAAGACTTGGAGAGGTTGTTCCTTAACCGATTTTATGAGAGCGGCATACATGTTAGTATGTCCACACTCATCGAGACCAAGCAAAGGAGGACTGAGTCTGTCATCGCCTTCATAGAACGCTTCAGACGGCTAGCACTAAAGATGCCCTTCGGCATACCAGACTCAGAACTTATAGATACTTGCCGACATAACTTCCTTCCTATAGTAAAGTTTTGTCTAGGTATACATAAGTATGATACAGGGCCCACTTTCATTGGGGCCACTGATGCTGCTGAAAGTAACGTTCCTAACTTGGAACTACTGGGGTTGAAGACACCCAAATCCGAAGACAAGGACAAGCATCCTCAAACTATCCCTGTTCGTGGAGGTAAAGGAAAAGAAGTCCTGAAAGTCGACACATCCAAAGGAGCTTTCAATTCTCAGGGCACCACCGACAAGCCTAAGGAGACCTTCTCCTTCGACAAAGACGATGTCATTACCATCTTCCACACATTGACGAAGGGTAATAAGCTGACATTGCCTCTGCCACGACGTCCTGCAGAGACGAGCCAACTCAATGATCCCAAATACTGTCTCTATCATCAGTATGTGCATCACTCCACCAAGGACTGCATCGTCCTGAAGAAGAGGATACAACATCTTATCGACAGCCAAGTGATCAACCTCGAAGCTGAAGACAAGGTCATATATGCTAACTTGATCTCTCTTCAGTTTGACGACTTTTCTCCAACAGAAGTCCTAGACGGCGTGGTCCCGATCCCCAAGGTGATGATGGAAGTCGTCAACCTACCACCAGCTCGCAACTCGACCTTGGTCCCACTCACAACTGAACGTGGTGAGATCATGTGGGTCTACCTGGACCTTGTCCAAGAAGTGAGCAGGGGGTAGCACCTCCCAAAGCAAGAAGGGGCAAGAGATTCAAGCCATGCCATATGGTATCCTCCTCCATCTACGAGATGCAATCGGGAAAGACTTATCTTCGGACGTATAATCCCGTACAAGAAAAAGCAGTACCTCCTCAAGCTCATGCTGCCCCTATAAGCTCAGAAGTCGGTCCATCCAAGCCTCAAACCAAGAACAAATCCAAGCAGAAGGCGACGCTGTTTGACAAATCTCTAAAGGCACCAGCTCCCAAAGGCTAGGATCGACCCTACAACTTTGACATACTGGCTCAGCTAGCCAATAGACCAGCCAGGTTGTCTCTGTTTGATCTATTGTGACTCTCCAAAGAAATACGGAAGGCCTTAAGTGAGGCATTACTACATGCCGACTCTTACCTCGCTGAAGTCAAGGCCCCCACTGAAGATCCTGTCTCCTGTCCCCACTGCCACAGTACCATGGAAGTGGTGCCCAACATCACCTTCTCACAGGAGGACATGCTACTAAAAAATAATCATCATGATAGACCCATGTACTATACAGGGTATATCGGGGCGATCAAGGAGGACCGCATGCACATCGATCCAGGATCCTCCCTCAGCATCATTCCTAGAAGTTTGCTTCAAATTCTGGGAATCCCTCTGCACAAGCTATCTACAACCAACACAACTATCATGGTTTTTAATGCTGGTCGAAGCCATCCGCTGGACAAGATCTGTCTCAAATGCCAGATCGATGATCTCCGAATGGAGGTTTCCAGCTATGTGATTGATACAAATGTATCCTACAACATCTTGTTGGGACATCCATGGATATACGAGAACATGATCGTTCCTTCCATGCTTCACCAGTGCTTTAAGTACGTCAATAGCGACGGTATCGTGAAGATGGAGTTTGAAGATGTCGACCCTTTCAAGGGCATCGAAGCTTACTATGGAGATTCAGTACTTTACCAATCTCAACGCCCCAAGGATGACGGCAATAAAGCTGACAATGAAGCTGAAGCAAGTCCATCCTCCAATGATGGTCCCCTGATTATCCGAGTCAAAGGACGTACTACTCCAAAAAGTACTCTGAAGCCTCTCACAATTTAGATGAAAAAGAAGAACCCCGACAAGGTCAAGCCACTGACCATCACTCTCAGCAAGACACCCCGGGAGGAACCTACTAATACCCGTCCCACCAATCCTGAAGAATTACCCTACATGGTGAACTCGGCCAAGGCTGCAGCTCCTCTTCCAGATGATGATCCTCTTAATGAGTATATCAATACTCATAATAATGTACCTTCAGCGGATGATGTTATCCCTGAAGAAGAACTTGCGTATTTCCTTAGTAAAGGTTTATCTATGAATTACTCCGATGTCTATCAATCTGTAAACTACTACATAGATACGATATACGCCCTAGAGAACGGCATAGGACCACACCTCTGCATGCCGGTCACAACACCTCACCTGCGGGAAAAAGTTTACCCTGAAGATATCCTCTACTTCATCGTTCCAGCCAGAAAGAAAGATGAAGAGCTAATCATCTTCGGTCGTATAATTGGCGAGAGAAAGTTCGTTCCAGACTCTACTTTTTCCAAGCACAACACAGAAGCTGACTGTGACTCTGGGAAAATACAACTTTTTCGGTATAGTTGGCAGGCCAAGAATATCATCCAGAATATGGGATATGACATCAAAAGTGACAAAGGGCTAAATTACGGCCGAGGACGACGATTGCCAATACGACACTTTGCTCCTCCCGGTAAACCCGAGAACTACTACCAACGAAGCGGTATTGGTTTGGGCTGTCTCTCCTTCAACAACTTCTGAAAGATCAGATGATGAAGCAGATCAATGTTCTCATTCTTCTGATTTCTCCCTCTGGGACTCAGACTCCAGCATCGGCGACATGTTCAAAGCAACTCTGTCCGTCAACATGGTTTCCGTCGACCAAATTACAGACAATGTCCAATCAATCGAACTCGAACAATAGGCTCAAAAGATGGACACCAGGTGGGAGCTGTACTTCGAACAACAGGAACCACCTACCGAAGACGAAGTCATCCAAATCAATCTAGGAGATGAAGCATCTTTCAAACAAATCTTCATCAGCAAAAGTCTATCTGACGAAGAACGCCAATCTCTTATACATCTTATAAGAGAATATATCAACGTCTTTACATAGAGCTTTGAAGACATGCCAGGCTTGGACCCTAAAGTCGCCATGCACCGCCTGAACATTTCGTCTAAAGCTAAGCCAGTGAAGTAGCAACAACGACGATTCCGACCTGACGTCATGGAAGCCATCGAGAATGAAGTCAATAAGCTCATTGCCAGTGGATTCATTCAAGAGGAACAACACCTAGACTGGGTTGCCAACATCGTTCCATTCATAAAAAAGAACAGTAAAGTTCGAGTCTGTATCGACTACCGTGATTTGAACTCTGTATGCCCGAAAGACGAGTTCCCTCTACCGATCACTGACGTAATGATCGACAATACTTGCAGCTTAGAACGGATGTCCTTCATGGATGGGTTCTCATGCTACAACCAGATCAAGATGTTCCCCGACGATGAGAAGCATACATCTTTTCGAATACCGTTCGGGGTATACTGCTATACGGTGATGCCCTTCGGATTGAAGAATGCAGGGGCGACATACCAGCGAGCCATGAACATAATTTTTTACGATCATTTGCGCAAAACTGTGGATTGCTATGTAGATGATATCGCAGTCAAAAGTCGTCTCAAGGGCAACCACCTCCAAGACTTGAGAACGGTGTTCGAACTAATACGTGTATACCAACTCAAGATGAATCCAACTAAGTCTTTTCTAGGAGTCTCCAGCGGTAAGTTCCTTGGTTTCGTCATGACTTCAAAGGGTATACATCTGGACCCGGAGAAAGTGAAGGATATTTTCGATATGCATCCTCCAAGAAACCTTAAAGAGCTAAACGGACTACAAGGAAGGCTAGCCTACATCAGACGATTCATTTTGAACCTCTCTGGAAGGTGTCAACTATTCACTCAGCTCATGAAAAAAGGCGTATCTTTCGTCTGTACTGAACAATGTCAACGCGCATTCGACGACATCAAGGCATATCTAACAAGCCCTCCAATATTGGTAGCTCCAATAATGGGGAAGCCCTTCTTACTATATGTCTGCGCTATGGATCATTCCCTTAGCGCCCTCTTAGCTCAAAAGAACGAAGGCGGCCATAAACAGGCAATCTACTACATCAGCCGCACAATGGTGGGTGTTGAGCACAAATACACACCGGTGGAGAAAGAATGCCTTGCACTAATATTTGCCATCTAGAAGACACACCACTATGTGTTTGGGCAGACTATCCATATTATATCTAAAGTCAACCATCTCAGGATACTCATGACTAAATCGAGCTCTCTCAATTCTCGTTTAGCTACATGGGCAATGCTGTTGACTCCATATAATATGATCTTTATTCCTCAGAAGGCAGTAAAAGGCCAAGCATTAGCTGATTTCCTAGCAGCTCATCCAGTGCCGGAATCGTCCAAACTCTACGACGAAATCCCCGACGAAGTGGTGGAGTCTAACAATGCAACTGAAGAAATCCCCATTTGGCGAATGTTCTTTGACGGCACATCAAGAAGAGGGCCCAAAAAAATATCATGTCTGGAGTAGGTGTCGTGCTCGTGTCACCCGATCATCTGGTTATACACCGTACGTATTCTCTCGTGGAACCATGCACCAACAACGTGGCCGAATATAATGCCCTATTAATCGGCCTGCAACTGGCGAAGATACTGGGAGTTGACTATCTAGAGGCTTACAGCGATTCCAAGCTAATAGTTAGTCAAGTCCGAGGGAATTATGAAGTTCGCTACGAAGATCTCATCCCCTACCAGAGAGCAATAATTGAGTTGGCGTCTACTTTCGCTGGATTCTTCATCGAGCACGTACCTCGACTACAGAATATAGAAGCAGATGCTCTAGTCGGTCTCGCTTCTTCTTTGACCGTTCCTACCGATACACAACAGTCGATCACAGTATCTGATCGTGAACAATTCTGTGTGAAAGATGCCTTGCATATTCATCACAGTTACGCAGCGGAAACAAACGTCGATGCTAAAGACTGGAGATTTCCCTTCATAGATTACGCTGTCTATGGAATCCTCCCCAAGGACCCGAAGGAAGCAGTATCCATCCAAAGGCGATCCTTCAGATTTTACTACGACACAGCTACCAAGATGTTGTACCGACGCTCTTACGACGGGCTACTGTTACGATGCTTATCAGACACAGAAGCCAAACATGCACTCCGGGAGACGCACGATGGAATTTGTGGTGCGCATCAACTAAGCCCTAAATTACAAGATCGCCTCAAACGAATGGGTTATTACTGGCCCACAATAATAGTGGATGCTGTTGAATATGTAAAGAAGTGTAGAGCTTGCCAGTTCTACGCCGATTTCATTCATCAACCTTCGGAGTTTCTACACCCGACGGCAGCATCTTGGCCATTTGAAGCCTGGGGCATGGACGTCATAGGACCAATCAGCCCGCCATCCTCCAAGGGACATCGGTTCATCCTAGATATAACTGATTACTTCTCCAAATGGGCGGAAGCTATACCGCTCACCGAAGTAAAGACGTCAAATGTGATCAGTTTTATCAAACATTACATCATCTACCGCTTCGGCCTACCTCGCAGGATCATCTATGATAATGGTCCACAGTTCGCAAGCCATGCATTCTATCGGTTCTGCGATAAGAATCGAATCCAAAACGTAGCCTCTACTGCCTACAATCCAGCGGCTAGCGGGCTAGCAGAAGCCTTCAACAAAACCATCATAAAACTTCTCAAGAAATTCGTGTCTTCAAATAAGGGCAATTGGAATGAAAAGCTCGGTGAATGTCTATGGGTTTATCGTACAACGGTCCGGACTCCAACAGGCAGTACGCCATTCTCTCTGGTTTATGGAAGCGAAGCAGTTCTTCCCCTAGAAATCCAGATTCCTTCTCTTCGGGTAGCCCTAGCCAGCGAGCTGACTACTGAAGAGAGCTACCGTCTGCGACTCCAAGAGCTCGAAGCGCTAGACGAAAAACGTTTGTTAGCTCAGCAGCGCATTGAGCTATACCAAGCATGCCCTTCCAGAGCCTTCAATAAAAAAGTGAAGTAAAGGATCTTCCAAGTCGGTGATCTGGTCCTAGCAGTGAGAAGATCGATGGTCATGACGCACAAAATAAAAGGGAAATTCTAGCCTAAATGGGAAGGTCCTTTCGTCATAGAATTGGTGTATTCTAGCGGTGCATACAGGCTAACCAAACCCGATGGTGACTTACTCATGATGCCTGTCAATGGCAAGTTCCTGAAGAAATACTATGTGTAACCTCTTTTACATAATGTTCACATATGTTCAGTCATGTAAATGTATAATGCGATGTATATATGATTCGAAAAACTATCTAACTATTATCCGTATTTCAAGAGTCTAGAATACGCCCTGGATAATAGGTCCTCTAAATATTTCTCCAGTGGAATCATTTTTGTTTTTGACTCCGTCCAAACTCGATTTAACGAAAACAAATTACGTCCCTATTACCTCTGAATTGTTTTCCGATAATTATTTCCCCAACGGAATGATCAAATGTTTTGCCACGTCCACATAACCTCTGAGCAAAGAATTCATCAAAGATAGTCATGTCCACACTACCTCTGAACTATCCACTCCCACCAAACGTTATATATCTTTCCACGTCCATATTACCTCTGGTCAGATATAGAACATCCTCTGCTATTATGTCCATATTACCTCTACTAGCAGCTTTATTCAACTTATTACCTATATTCGAATCATTCGAATATAAAACGGATAATAGGTCCACATAAAAATTCCCCAGCAGAATACCCACGAGAAATATCCTTCCTACGTCCACATTACCTCTAGCATCGATATTTCATAAAGCCACATTCATTTCCGAAAAGATTCTTTATTTTATACTTAAACGTCTATCAAAAGACGGAAAAAGGTATAAGAGCCGTGACAACCAAAAAAAAGAGAAGTCATAAAATCTATGGGATACACAGGCGATTGATGTTGTCCCTCAGAGCAACAATCTCGGCTTCAAATTTCACAGCAGCTCGACGCCGTGCCTCTTCTTGACGAGCGGCTTCATTTTCAAAGAGGATCAGACTCTGATGCTCCCCCTCCAACTTTGTCAGCTGTTCTTCTAAACGGGCAGAAGTGGTGGTAGTTATGGCAGCCTGGGACAAATAATCCTCCTATTCAGATGTTGCCTCCCGTAAGTCAGCTTCCAGCTGGGCGATCTTATTCTTGATCTGCACAATGTGATTGTACTTCTCAGTAATCTGCACAGCCAGCCTGTTCTTCGAGGCAGCACGGGCCTCACTTGCAGCATTGAACTGGCTATACTGGTCAGCCAGCTAGCCAATCTCCTGAACAAGGGCGTCCTTCCTTGCCTGGAAGGTAGCCTTCTCCTCCGCAAGAGTCGTCATCAAAGCCTCGTCCTCTGCGCGGAACAGTAATATCGGGCTCCGCTGTTTGATTTCTCGAAACCTGGCCACCAGACCCTCCAGGTCATTCAGGACCGTCCTCAGAGTGTTGGCCCGCTCTTCATAGCCAGCTATGCTCTCGAGGGCCACTACCTGACACTCTGCAATAGCCTTTACTGGGCCAAAAATGGCATTCTGATTCAAGACTCCAGGAAGCTTCACTTTCAGTGCGGAGTAGAAAGTTTTGATAACTTCCTGGGCCATCTTTTCATCATCGGTGGAGGTCGTCGAAGAAGAGGCTTGGAAAGTTTCTTCCACTTTAGGAAGGGATACCTTATAAGAAGCCAAACTTGATAAGAAAATCCATTCCACCAAAAAACCACTCTTGATTATCACCTGTCACGCTGTTTGATTTCTCAAAAATTTTGAAGGGGGTCCTATAAAAGCATAAAAAAAATTTAGCAAATGAAGTCCCATGCGCCCAAGTCAGTGTAGCTCCATATGCCCAGTCAGTGTAGCTCCATGTACCCAGTCAGTGAAGCTTCATGCGCCCAGTCAGTGTAGCTCTATGTGCCCAGTCAGTAAAACTTCATGTGCCCAGGACTAGCTCCCCCGAAAGAAGGGCGTATAGCTTGAGACATGGTTATGCGCCCAAGCCTGACTCAGTCAAAGCCATGATCAAAACGTGTACCGAAGCGCACGACCACGTCAGTCTCCACGAGCAATCGTGTACCGACGCATGCGGCCATGTCAACACCACGACCAACCTATGATCTCGCAGCCTGTATGCGCCTACATCCTATACGCCCAAAGCAGGACTATGCGCCTACATAAAAACTAGCGTGTTTCCTCATGTGGGCGCATAACATCATTCCAGCTCAACAATGACTATAAAATGGGGGCCTCATCCCTCTTCAAAAGACAGAACGGAGAGCATTTTTAAGAGCCAAATTGCTGTCCTTTTTGCCAGTGAGCCGAGAGTTTGTCACGACCCGCACCCGCTTTTCGGATACGAGACATGTCCAAGTCCAGCCTATGCCGCAGTATCGGCGGTAGAATGCTGTCTAGTACATAAACAATTCACAGAGGCAATCTAGATCTCATCCACAGGAATATGACACAATCACTGAATAAAGAATGATAATATATAAAATGAAGTATCAAACTCATCATGAATTCAAGGCACGTCCGGTGGACACAAATCCACTACTAGTAGACGAAATAAAATACATGGAATAGAAATGAAATAACAGAGTCCCAACTGTCAAAGTACCCTCAGCTGCAGTGGTACCGTGGTCTAATGCTAGCTCAAACCTGCTCACGTGCACCTGGCTCAATACTCGGCTAAACCTGAAGGGATCATCAGGTCCTCAGAGGACTAGCAAGATACATAATATACAAGCCTTTCTAACAGTTTAAAATGCATGAAAGAAATCCAGGATATAAGCAGGAAAAACTAAACAAGCGTGAGACATGGATGTAGGAACAACTACGTATAAATGAACTATTAAAAAATAAGTAAACAAGCAAAATCAAGGCAATACCAACCCTCGTCCCGAATGTGGACTCACAGGTTAGTTTCGAGACAAGTCACCCTCGCTCCGTGTGTGGACTCGCAGGTGCAAAGGACAACCCTCGCCCCGTGTGTGGACTCACAGGTTAGAAACAAACAAAATAAGAAAAATAGTGGTTCAATCTATAACGTGATCGTCCTACGATACAACTCAAAACTAGTACAAGTGAAAAGCAGGTCCAATAAAGCTACAGGGCTAACTGTGAGCAATGGTAAAGCACATGTCAGCGGTCAACTGAATAATGAAAGCAGAGAAGCATGTAAATAAAACTGTAATGAAAGGCAAGGTATACTTGTATGTGGTCCTGAGCTGCTGTACGGTCACAAACTGTATCGAGGTCCAAGTAGCCTGTTTATGTTTCATATATCAATATACAAATGGAATCAATTTATAATTTACTAAAACTTAGTCTTCTTTGTCCATTATATAACCCCATGGTTTACCCCACACAAATTTAACTTCAAATATCCAATGGCTCCTAACTAGTACTGCTATCTCCTTCTTACTTTATAATACACATATCTAGTTCCTCATAACCTGCTGCTACCTTTGTCGTTACTAACTTGAATATATATAAGGACAGGTACTCATACCAACTATGCAACTTTAATTAATCCAACTAATACCTACATTTCTATTACCCATATGCACAGTCTGATATTGGGTAGTTTCCTGATACCTACCTATTCATATACATACGTCAACATACATACATGTATCCTGATACTACTAGCTCACCTATAGGCCACAGGAACTCTTTCTTAGTGTACATAGGGTAACTGGCACTACAAGGCCATATACCCATTTACCTGGATGCTCATAGGGACACCCTGTTAATTCATATGGTTCCTTGCTAAGGCATTCCTTGTACCAATAGGCACAACTTGGTATATGAATGCCAGCCACATTTCCTATATAGAACCTCTAAGTCCCTAGTATTCGTAAGGTCTGAGTTGTATTGGGTTGGTGTCAACAATACATACTCTTATATGCTACTATTTAAAATGATGCAAAAGTATTAAAGCTAGTCAGTAAAAGCCTAGTATTTTCAGTCTGCCTACAGAGATATTGGACCATACTTGACCAAAAAGTGTATACATACACATTAATATCACAAATGTGCTAGTGTCAGGCTACCAGGACTCCATATCAGGTTCCTCAATCCCTAGACAATGTGCATCCACAGTATCCAAGTAACATTGGTTTACACCTTAATGTATCAAGTCCTGGGGCTTTTAAAGTCTTCTACAGCCATAGGGACAGTGCCACAGGGATGCAAAGTAAAATCCAAGAAGTATTACCTACATTAGGAAGGTTGAAGCAGGTAAAGTTGTGGCTGAATTCAGGTCGATTCAGGTTCCTAATGATGGCATGTGTCAGTTAGAGTTGGATGTCAATCTTGGTTAAATCTGTATACCAACCTGTCTTGTCCGTCACACCTTAGCAATTTTCTTAGGTTTTCTCCCACTTTTGTAATCGGAGTGTCAACGGAGTAAAGGAGCAACTGTTGCTCGATCTCCATCGTGTCTTTCCCCAAAATTCTTTTTTGTACTCGAGGATCCTCAATACATGATCTCTCACGCGTACTCGATTTATGGTGCCTTGCTCCAATAAAAGAAAAGACAACATTTTCTTCTTCTTTTTTGTGTGTGTCCACATGGATGTTCAGGTGCAAAGCGCCAAGAGAACCAAAGCTACTGGTGACAGATTTGGAAGCCAGTCCGACACATTCAGCTACTTCTATCACGATACCCAACCCTTATCAAATAAGGCTATCTTGGCTGGATTTCTGATGGTATGGCTGAGGATCTACATGGTCTCGGGGGGTGCTGTTTCGATTGAGAGAATCAGCCACAACCTAATCCTCCCTGCTGTCAAGTTGGTTTTCAGAGGCAGGCTAGCTCTACTTCCAACCATGGTGTGCAGCATCCATCGGGGTCTTCATAACTTTAAGTCCAGAACCATAGCTCGTGACATTACGAAGGATTTCAACCAAATTGAGCTACCCTACCACTATCTGATGGGGTGGTTGCTAATGCACTGCCCCTCTCTGATGCGGCCTGGTCCTGAGGGGAAAACGACGATTAGTGATGCATTCATTTATCAGTATCATGATATGCCTTGGACTTGTTTGACCATGTTTGAATGCCGTGTTGTGCTCGCACGGGTGGATAGCTACTCCTTCTTTGTGTCGGTCCCGCCTTTCACTGATGAGGAAATGAGGCATCATTATCTTGATGGCGGTGTCGCACCATAGATTCTATCCGAGAAGATGTTCTGTTGGTTGTAGAATATTCGTCATGCACATTTAGTGTACCACAACCGCAACATTGCCTTCTTGGAACCCTACTTGCCTAGCCGATACTCTAGACAATTTGGGTACTACCAGTTGTTTTTGGACAATCCGAGTCCCTGCTTAGGTTATGAGGGTGGCATCCTAGATGGTATCCGGGCCTGGCATTACTACAGTGCTGTCTGTACTCAAACCATCTTCTCTCTTTCTGATACTGGAGGCCTGGTACGCATCTCGTACATGGCAGCACTCCATCATGTCTTTGTGAATGGGCCTCCCCATGACTTTGATACGAGTACCAGTTTCATAACCGATACTAGGTTGGCGAAAAAGCACGAGGAACCCAAAAAGAGAAACAGGGCAGGGAAGGCAAAGACCGTTGAAGTCTCTGACTCTGATTTTACTGATACGGAAGAAGAGGATGAATACAACGATCTGTTGTCCCCTGCAAGTATTCCGGTGATACGCTTGCCTTCTCCTGTGCCGAGTCCTTCGCCCAAGCGAAGTAAGCGTGGACCTTCCGTTGCTAATTGGCCTCGTTCTCAAAAATGGTTTGTATTTAGGAATTGAGGTTCCAACCTTGCGGGAGAGGGCAGTGACGTCGAAACCCTTCCGGAGGTAAGTTTTATTCCAGCCGACCACCCTGTTATTTTTGGGATTTTATCTTATTGTTTCTCCTTCTTTCCTTTATGCAGTCTTTGGAGGACCTAGACTCTCTGGAGCCCGATACTGCTTTTAAGACTCCTCCAATTACGGACACCCTGGTCGAAGAAGAATCGAATATCGAGGCTGCAGGGTCTCAGTTGGTCGCAACCGACCCAGCTTCATCTTCTTTTAGATTGACCAGGGCTGGAGTGGCAAATGTAGGTGATTTGGATATTGCTGTAGAGGAGGATATGGGGGCAGTGGGAGGAATCATAACTGTCCAGAGCGAGTCGCAGTCTCCACCGCCCTCCCCTGGTAAGCTATGTCATATCCTTACCGACAAGGAGGTTAATTCGCTCTTTCTTTATATCCTTCGAGTCAAGCTGATTGTTGGTTGTTCCGGACCTACAGGACCTGCCTCTCTACTGACGATGGTGGATATTAATACGGAGGAGGAGATAGCAGATGATGTCAGGGCGGACCTCTTATCGAAGAGAAGAAATGGACCTCCCCTTCTTCCAATCGAAAAGAACCCTGCTAAGCCGAGTTCAGAGAGGCCTATATCAGAAGTGCCAATGGTAGAGGTAGTGGTTCCTGTACCAGCATCGGTGGATGCAGGGTTGATTAGTGCCGCCTCTTCCCCGGAGAGTGAACTCTCTACTCTGCCTAGTCTTCGGCTTCTTCGGGCTGCAGAAGAGGAGATCGCTGCTGTGCAGGAGTCTCGTCATTCGGAGGTTGTTTCCCTTCTAACAGGATCATCAAGCTCAAGTGTACCTCCTTCCCAGACGCCTTCGGCTCCTTTAGGTGCTATCCCTTCGATGGCATCCTCTTTGGAGAATTTGGACGAGTCGTCAAGGGACGTAATCGAGAGCTTTTATCGCCATTTGAAACGGGGGATCGAGGCTGCTTTGAGGAGGGAAACATCGTTTGCCGTAGCTGCCATTGTGCCTGCGATCAAATTGAACTGCTGAAGACGCTCCCGGGTGGTGAAGGGGCATCCGTCCTCCTGGAGCACAAGCTGGTAGAGGCTGATCAATGCATAACCCAGTTGTAAAAACTACGACAAGTTGACATGTCTGCTGCGGTGGAGCAGAAGTGCACTTTTCTTATGATAGCCGTGGGAAAGGTGAAGGCCGTGCAGGAGACAACCAAGCCCACCTTGGAGAAGGATCTCCATAACTTGTCTCTTAAGTACGACAGACTGAGCCAAGAGGGTGAGATCTGCTTGACTCGTGAGGAAATCACCAGTCGTTTTATGGCTGAAACCAATGAGCATATTCTCCAACTCCAGGCCAGGTTGGCATCTCTGGAGACTGAGCTCCAAGCCACTCGTCAGAAGAGAGAGAAGATTCGCCAGGAGAGTGCTGAAGTCGTACGAGCCTCTGCTGCTCTAGAGGGCACTGAAGAAATTAGAAAAAAACTGGCAGGCTCATGCGCATCTCAAAGATACCGAAAGATTATCCCAGGAAGCTGAACGTCGAGTCAAACTGAGAATTGAGCGCTCAACTGCGTAGCTGGAAGGCATTCT
Organism: Iris pallida; assembly: GCA_029216955.1. Lineage (NCBI taxonomy): Eukaryota > Viridiplantae > Streptophyta > Magnoliopsida > Asparagales > Iridaceae > Iris > Iris pallida. The sequence continues at coordinate 67,844,115 of JANAVB010003400.1, read as the reverse complement.
CATCAAGCTATGTGTTACTGATGAGTAATAGATTTTTCTCCCTCTTCACTTTCCTTCTTTTTGAATGTAAAGAATATCCTCTTGGAGGACTTTTTGTAGACCTATTGCCCTTTTGTGTATTTGAAAATACGAGCAAATAGATTTGAATGATATTTTGTGGACCTGCTACTCTTTGGTACACCGATGGTGCGAGTAATAGATTAGAATAAATTTTATGGACTTGTCACCCTTTTTGTGTACTAGCGACGCGAGTACTGGTAATAAGTGTGGAGAAGACCAACATATTTACTCAGAGGTAATAAGGACGTGGTAAATATGGGTTTTAAGTAGAGCCTCCCTACTCAGAGGTAATAAGGACGTGGCAGGAGTAGGCTTAATAGGGATACATAGAACAACTCAGAGGTGCTATTAACGTGGAAGTTTTATGTATTGGGCGATTTGTTTGTGATGGACGGGAAAACAACTCAGAGGTAATATGGACGTGGTTGTTTTTCCCGTTGGAGAATTTTTGTGGACCTATTATCCTTTTTGTGCACCGACGGTACGAGTAATAGAATAGGATAAGTTTTATGGACCTATTACCCTTCTGCGTACTGGTGGCACAGGTAATAGATTTCGAAACAAAACCTAACAGAGGTAATATGGACGTGATATATGGTAGTCGAAACATCAAAGTGGAAGTTCAGAGGTATCAATATACATGACTTATCACTCATAGGGATACAATACGAGTCCCCTCGGGAGAAGAACGGAGTGTAAGTTCAGAGGTACCTGATGTACATAACTCGACACTCTGGGTAGTACTTTATTTTGTTTGAAAGGTGGCCTTGGGGATTACATCATCAAGAGAGGGACTATCCGTTTGCGCCACCAGGTACTTGGCGAATTCTCTGTCCTCTTCGACTACCCCCTGCGATCCCAAAGGTTGGGACACCGTCTTGGGCAACTTAACCACCAGGGGTTGGACTTGTGATATTAGCTTGCCTGAGTATGTCGGATCGGCACTTAGTTGTCGGCTCGTCATGGGAAGACAGGTGACAATTGGCTCAGCAAGGGACTTTGTGTCTTCCGGTCGCCTTTGAGTAGATTTTGGCAATCGGATTACCATCGGTGTTACAGAGGGCCTTGCATCTTCCTGTTGTCTTTGATTAGATTTCGACAGTCGGATCACCATTGGCCCTATGACAAGTTTTGGCTCCTGGCTGGATCTCGAGAGACGGATGACCATTGGTTCCAACTATGTAGGTGTGGCAGGAGAACCGAGCACCTCTTTATGTAAGGTTGCGACAAGGGGTACGGCCTTGCTCGGTTTGCGGGCTTGGAGACAAATTCTCAAGGGTTCTTCTGGCCCTGTGATGGCTTCTAGATCGTCAGTTATATGTTTTCTGGATTCGTCATATAGACAAGCCTCCGAAGAGTAATAAGATTCAACCCCTTTGAAGGGATCAATGTCGGTGAATTCAGTTTTCACGGAACCGTGCTTACTGACATACTTGAAACACTGGTGAAGGGTGGATGGTACAATCATATAGTCATATATCCACAGATGCCCCAAGAGGATGTTGTAGGACGTGTCTACCTCTATGACGTAGCAGGTAACTTCTGTCTCCAGGTCGCCAATGTAACATTTCAATCGGATCTTCCCTAGGGGATAGCTTCTTCCCGAGTTAAAACCGCTAATGGCAGTGTTGGTTGCTGCTAGCCGATGCATAGGGATGCCAAGAAGTTGGAGCAAGCTTTTCGGGATGATACTTATTGACGAGCCAGGGTCGATATATATCCGATCCACCTTGATGTCGCCTATGTATCCAGTGTAGTACAAGGGGCGATCATGCAAATTAGACTTGATCAACATGTCCTAAGGAGTATGATGTTGGGCATTGCATCTGTGCTATCACCGCCCTGTAGATCTGCTTGCGGGTCTTCCTCTGGAGGCTTGACCTGAGCTAAGTAGGCATCAACATTTTGGAGTGCTTCGCTTAATGCGACACGAAGATTCTTGGAGAGCCTTAGGAGCTCGTATAATGACAACTTTGCTAGCGTATTAGCCATTTGTGCTAATATGTTAAAGTTGTAAGGTCTCTGCAGTCCCTGAGGTACATCATTTCGGAGTGGCCTGTCGAAGCGGGTTTCCTTTGTCTTGGACTTATCCGCCAGTGGAGGCTGAGATGGACTTGGAACATCAGAGGAAGGCAATGTTGTCGGCTGAGGATCTTCGGCTGAACTATCCCGTACAGGCTGGACTTATGCTCCAGACCGGGTAACAATGTCTGCAGCTTCCCCAGCCTTGACTGAAATTGTATGGCAGGATCTAGACTTCCAGCCCTTTTTCTTGCTGGTAGGAGATGACACCTCCTGGGTAACTTCGGGCACCAAGTCTGGATGTACCAACAGGATCTCTTCTCGCGATGTGGTAAGAGGTACCAATCCAGATGTTTAGCTCCGGACGGGTGGAAGATTAGTAACCTCCATCGTTGCCCGAGAGACAGGTATGACCCCGTCTGGAGTGCTTGTTGGAGGGAAGTCGCCGAACTGAATAGACACCATGTTTGCCGCCACGGTAACCTCTTCAAATTCTATCGACAGAGCTTTGAAGTTGATAAGACTCTGAATGTACCGCTTTAATTGGAAGCAATCATGAGTGGCATGATAGATTTAACGGTAGAAGTGACAATATTTTTGGTTCTCCATTTCTGCTGCTCGGGGCTCGCGCCTTGGTGTAGGGAGCTGGATCCTACCCCCTTGCAAGTGCATATCGAAGATAGGTTTGACATGACTATCTTCAAATGAGTAATTAACCTTGGGCCACGGACCTTTCGTCTGTTTTTATTCGGGCTTCTGAGTCGCATTAGCGATCATGGCCTGTTTACCCTTATTGTCCTGGTTGGTGGTAGCACATCTGTTGTTGTTGCTGGGGTGGAACCAGGACGTCTGCCTTTATCTTTTCTATCTGGGATGTGTAATCCCATCTGGCGAGCTTTTTTCAATTTTGCCTCTGCATTGGTAGCGCTAATGATGAAGGTCGTCCAATCCCTGAACTGATCGTCACCCATCCAGAGGCTATTTGCAGGGAGCAGCTTCTTCTGGCAGATTTCAATCAAGGAGCTCTCGGGATTGCCTTGTGGCAATCTCATTGCGGTTTGGCGAAACCGCTCGATATAGTTTTTTGTTAGCTCCCTTTCTTCCTGAACGACGTCCATGAGAGATGACATCGTTACATCATGCTCCACTTCGTAGAACCTTTCCAGGAACATGTGTTTGAAGCCGTCAAAAGAATGGATATAGTTGTCGGGAAGGTTGCGGTACCAGTCGAATGCGATCCCCTCCAATGCTCCGATAAATAATTGCGTGGGGATAGCGTCACTATGCGACAAGTGGTCGGTTGTGACCTCAAAGTAAGTCATGTACCGACTAGCAGAGGTCTTCCCGTCATAAGAATCGATATAGAACGGCTTGTACCGTGGTGGAAAAGGCATATCTCTCCATGCAACGGGATATGGCTGGCATATTTTGAGGTCCCGTGAGGAGTCTCCGGCATTGAATATTGCCCGAAGCTCCTGGACTTCCCTCCTTGCCTCCTTGGCTTCATCTGCAGCTAAAGGAACGGACGCTCCTAAGGGATCATCACCCAAAGGAAAGGCGGTTGTGTTGGAGTCCGCGTTGACTGCGGGTCCCAAGCTTGTTTGTCTGGGCATCCTTGCCGGTTGGGTTGGCAAGGCAGCTTTGATTTCGTCCACGAACTTGACCAAGGACAGGATCATGGCTTCGAGTACTTCTAGACGTTGTCGATCAGAAGGTGCTTCATGATCGTCGTCGACCATAAAGACTGTCCGCACGTGGGTAGAGGTGGAAGGGACCGTAGCAGAGGTGCTCTCTGTGTCATACCCTCGTGCCGAGAAATTATCGGGAAATGTCAGAATATCTTCCTCCTCGGACTCGGAAGGGGTGCTACCCCCTGTGCAGGAAGCCGCATTATCTTGGTGTGGGTGGTGATCCTCAGGGAAATCCAAGTCTGTTGTATAGTTCTGGGGGACCTCTACCCCCTGTTTGTGCTCTTGGTATACCGGGTTGTTGTATATATTGAGGGGACTGCTATCCCCAGCTTCATCTACTCTTAAGGAGGCCGAAAGTGCACCCCCGGGTGCCGGAAGCTTCTTTTTGGATCGAGTGCCTAAATAGACACCCCCTGTGGTTGTCGATGGGAACCCTCCAGATGAGGGTCTCCTTACCATACTGGCAGAGATGGCCGGGCTGGAAGAGCCTATCTTCTTTTCTCCCTTGCTAGGAGGAACCTTTTGAGTTGAATTACAGGAGGCAAAAGGAAACTCCTCGTCCCCTAGAATATACACATGTTTCTTGAGTTGTTGTCGGGCAGGTGCTGGCTGCTGTAGTCATCGAAAAACTGACTACTGACCTTCAGATGTTGCTGATTTGTCGCAGCAGTAGTTGATGATGACTCGGGTGCAAGGACATCCTAAGAGGAACTCATTGCATGCCAATGCTGCCACCTTGCGTTTGTGAGTAATCACCTCATGCAAGTCGGTAGCAAGCTGATCTACCTTTGCACCAAACTTGTGGACTCGGGAATCCCGAGTGCACGGGTACTTACGTATCGTGTTTGCTCCCTGATCCGTGGCTAGTAACAGCACTTGTTCTGGATCATTGGAGGGAGACTTTAAAGACCCACCCTGTCCGTTAGCCCTGGGGGACTGGACGCGGGTGGTTCTGTATAACTTTCCATCAGGAGCCCGTGTAACAGTTAATGGGGCCCGCTGACAGTCAGTAACTTGGACAGTTGACTGGGCTTGTTCGACCCGCACTTCCCTATACTTTTTTGACTTAGTGCCCGAAGGTGC
>JANAVB010003400.1:67766759-67834259 GCA_029216955.1 Iris pallida | reverse complement strand
GTGCACCTTGGTAGATTTCAGCGCCACGAGTGCACTAGAATCAACCGTGTCACAAAATCATATTTTGGTCAAAAGATATTGCCGTTATGGTTAATCGTGACCAAAATGGTGATCAACCGATCAATTCTGAGTTCAACAGAATAACTAAAATACTAGATGAAATAAATAAATTCTAGAAAAAATATATGTCGTAGACCTCTGTGTTAGATTTTTTAATATTCAAACGGTTCATGATTTCGATTTATGGTTCTCATGGAATCTCGAAAACATCGAAACCGTATCATGAAGTTTCGGGCAACTAATACTCTATGAATTTTACAGAAATTAAGATTTAGATTTATGAAAATAAATTACATATTCAGGAAGTTTACCTTGAGATGAATCCGATAAAAAAAACGGCGCGTGAATCCGAGGTCGGGGCTCTCCGCAATCGTCTCGGGAAGTTGAGGAATCACCAAGATCAAACCACAAAGGAGGAGGCTATAATTAATTAGGGTTTGTGAATATACATGCATATACATAGGAGAGAGAGAGAGAGGCAGTTACTGTAGCGGGCGCCGACAGGTGGGCCCCCCTGGGTGGATGACTGGGTAATTATTTATTTAATTCAGAAAATCATTTAAAAATTATTTTAATTCCAAATAAATCAAAATAAAATACAGAAAAATCCAGAAAAATTCTAAAAAATTGTAGAAAATATTTTTAAGTGTCTAGAATCTAAATAAAATATTTTAACACAAAATATTATCGTGTGACCTCACAGTAAATTCCTAAAGCCTATAAAATATAATTTCTATAGGTTTTAATTATATAAGAAATTTCAAAAATTCTAAAAAAAATCAGAAAAATTCTAAAATATTCTAGAAAATATTTTTAGTCATTTAGAGCCCAAATAAAAATATTTGGTCCAAAGATACCCCCATATGACTGTACAGTAAATCATGAAAGTCCTTAAAAATAATAAAACCTTAAATATTAAATACCTAAAAATATCCAAAAATTATAGAAAAATATAAAATAGCTAAATAATACATATATAAGCTATCTAGAGGTCATATAACCTTAGTATGGTCATAGTCCACCTACAAGCTTTGGCATGACTCCCAATGACCATAAAATTAATCATAAACAAATAAAATTAAAAAAATTAAAAATTTGGGAAGTGGGCTTACAATATATATTGATTGGAAGAAGGTGATTGTATTAACTCAAAGTTCCATTACAATTAGGGGTGAGTCCCCATTCCAATCCTCCGAACATCCCCATCCATGTTACAGATTATACCGACACGACTTGTACACAAACTTTCAAATATTCAATTATTTCGTTCCTTCCAAACATTTCATACTGCTGATGCATACCGAACGCACGTCTCCCTGAACTAGCCCGGGCCTCGTACCGTCTTCAAAGTCTTAATCAAATCGGCCGGATTCAGACCATCGTCGGTCTGAATATCATACATTGCTGTCTGGGACTCCCAAATGAGCCGAGCAAAGGAACATTCGAAGAATAAATGATGGATAGACTAATCTTCTTGATCGCATAGGGAGGATCTGAGGTCTACCAGTTGGACCCCAAACCGTTGTATCCTATCTTTTGTGAGGAGCTTCCTCAGCAGTGTCTTGTGTAGTTTCATAACTGTATTTTCCTCAGAATCTCTGTCACGACCCGCACCCACTGTGAGGGTACGAGCACGTAACAACGCCCAGCCTACGCTGCAGTGTCGGCGGTAGAACGCTGTCCTAGGTTACTATCTAATCAATAACTCACGCAATTATATAATGTACTTGTCAAATCTCAACTCCGAACGGAGGACAAGTATAGATATAATGAATCTCAATCACAGTCTAAGAACGATAAGATATCACAGAAGATATAACTAAAGGCTAAAACAGAAGTAAATCCAACAACTAAATAATATAATCTCAGACAATCTCAACTATAAACTCAACTTATATACAACTCCAGTTCTAAAACATGAAAGCTAAAATATGACAACTAGATAAACTCCAGATCACTCGTGAGTGTCGGGGCCATAGGTAGCTAAGCCATCTCCTGATCCATAATATGTAGGGCACGTGTCCTCAGGACAATCATCTGTAAAATTTTCAACAGGTCCAGTCAGGACAGGAACGAGTACAATCTCATCTAGAAAACCCAAGTAAATGACAGAGAACTATACAGCAGTTATAGACAGTTGTATTGATGAATATGGCAGTTTATGTTCAGGTGATGGTAAGAAAGACAGATAAAGTACAATGAAAGAAAATAACTAAACAAGAGAAGAATCATAGCAATGAAGACTGTAAAATAGAACTAGCTGAACCATGGTAATATGATATAAAGTCCAAACATCAATGTAGACAAGTGTAACTCCAATGTAAGTCCAGTACAAGATGAATCTAATATAAGATGAATCCAGTAAGGGACGATTCCAGTTATAGTGATCAATGATTCCAGGGTGAGTCCAGCCTATACTCTAACAGTGTGTTTTAAAATACCAAGATCGACATGTAAACGGTTATAAGTAATACGGCACATCACACACCTGACTGGGTGTGAGATGGCTATCATTCTAGTAGATTCCAGTAGATTCCAGTTTGGAGATTCCAGATTGGGGTATGTCTACATGTCTTACTCAAGTATTTCCCCTCCCAGCAAGTGAATCCAGAAGTCCGACACAATGATCCAAGATGAGTCCAGCCAAAATATAATGATACCAGTAAATGATTCCAGTAAATGATTCCAGTAGGTGATTCCAGTAATAGAAGCCAGAATGATGATACCAGTAATAGAGGCCAGAAAATAAATGTGTGTCGTATACATGAATCCAGAATATCCATACGTATTGTAACAGAGAATCGCATACAACTAACTAGAACTGAAGTACAGTAATTGACAAGTAAATGAGAGAACTATCAGAGAATGTACTCGCCTGCTACTCTGAAAAGAGTAGTGTAATATCAGGTGTCTGCACCGGAGTCACAATGTCCTAAATAAAGCAGTATGGGTTATAATGTGTTTAAAATAAGGTAAATGAAATCTACGATACAATCTACATGATTTCTGGGTCAATCTAGGTCATAGTCAACTCTAAGTCAAACCTGGTCAACTGTCTAGGTCAAACTAGGTCCAAGTCAAACTTGGTCAACTCTGGGTCAACCCAAGTCAAAACTCTGGTCAAACTAAGTCAACTTGGTCAAGCCTAAGCCAAACAAGTCCCACTAGGCCTAACCAGCCTATTCTAGCAAGCACACCCAATTTCTAGGCTATACAAGCGAACTGCACACCCACACTGGTATTCAAGCCATATACATAGGCTGTATCACATAGGGATACACCCCATAGGCTGTGTGCCTTGTATATAGGCTATAGGCCATATATCTATATCATACATTACACACTCAAATTGACATATAATACTATCTATATACCATACCAGTTAATGTAAATTCCACACACACACACACTCCAAAATTCAGACTTCAACATAATGGGAATTTGCCAACTCCCTGAACCATTGGCACATTGCCAAGCCCCTCACTCACTCTCCCTGAACCAAACCTATTCACTTCCTATTTGACACAGACACATACTTCTACACATCTCACATGATGGCACCCACACACATAGGCAAGCCCCTAACCACCCCTTAAGTAATACACATGTAGGAATCAAATGATGGCAATCAAACATCAATAAAAATCAGTTTTTTTCTAAAAGGAAATAGACGTTCAGGATTTTTAAGGTATTCAACAGTGTCAAAATTCAGTTGCATTAGTGTACAGCATGTCTATCATCACCCATTCTCAGTTATGTGCACTGTCTACATCCAAGTACACTGATGTGCACTTGCCTCCAGTTGGCAAGCTCACACAAGCCTCACTCCATGGTCTTCCTACTGATATACACAACTATAGGACTTCTACAAGGGACTAAACCAAATTATGATACCTATTAGCAGTATGTTCTGCTGCCACTTCCAAAACCCGAGTCTAAATCCCATCCTAGTTGCTGTGGTAGCTTCCACCAGTACCTCATCTCATTTAATGCTGATACATAGGGTATCATGGAACCAAAACCCCAATATCCTTTCTACAAATGTTCAAAACTGAACATTCACCCAGACCTGTAAACTGGAACCCTCTTCCTCTAATACATATACAAGCAAATCAATATGTGAATGCAGTGAATGAATTCAGTGGTGTGGAAAAAAATGTGCATACATGAATGTGTAATAGATTATCAGATTTTGAACTCGTGGGTGTGTATCAATGGGTGTAATGAGAACTGTTCTCAGGTTTGTGTGTGTAGAACCCACACAGGTTGTAGTGTAAGGATGTGTCTTAATATTCAAATCAGTGTTAAAGTGTCAAGTGTTCAGTCGAGGAGTGTAGCAGGGTGTGTGGAGTGTACCAGTGTGTTTTTTCAGATTAGATAGGACATATGAATGACTGTAACTTAGGAAAAATGAGAAGGGTGGCTGTGTGTGTGAGAAATCTGAAAATAACAGTTCATTTCAGGAATTCAAAACAGTTCCTATATATCTAAACTTAAGAATTAAAACAATCGAAAACTAATATTTATGTATCAGGCAATCAGGAACCTGCAATTCGAATCCCACATTGAAAAACCAATACAATTCATGAAAACCAATTTTGAAAACAACTGATCTCAGATGAATAATATAAAGACCCATTTAAAACCTTAGGATTCGAATTGAACATATTTTTGAAACCCATTTCGAAAACAGTGAACAACATACCAGTGTGTAATCAGTGAAATATGACAGTTCATACATCACAGTTAACACAGGAAATCAGAGTTTAAAGTTCAGTTGAGAACCCTATATGAAACCAATATTGAAACTAACATCAACCCAGGTATGTATGAACTCATTTGAATTGAATTGAATCCTTGAATCAACATAAAAAAATAGTAAAGTAAAACAGTGTATCAGAGAATCGAACCCGATATCCAAGGCCAAATTCGAGTCAGAAAATAGAAGAACATGGTGTACAGGCGTAGGGACATATCCCTCGTGTCCAATGGGACACCCACGAGTCCAAGAATCAGGACACGGGGTGTCCAAAACAAATTTGATACCGTGTTTGAAAACAGGATTTCCCAATCCTCGTGCACGCGTGCACGTGGTTCTATCACACGACACAGGCCACGTGGAGACACGTGGCCGTGCACACTGTCCACCTAGACTAGGGGGAAGTGTCCAAGTGCCTGCACGAACCCCAAGATGTGTCGTGTCCTAGTTTTAAAGTCGTATAAGTGGCTTGAATTTCGTGTATGTGTGTGTCAGGAATTTTGATACGAGCTCGAGAACTTCCTCGACTCGTAACCAAGTGCCACGAAACTTGGTGAGGGTCTAGTCAGACATGGGACCCATCACCTCGTCAATTTCCACGTGTCCTAGTGAAGTGTCATATCCTGTGTCAGCCCCAAAAAGTAGGGGACGCGCACGGCGTGCACGAGCAGGCACGAGACAGTACAGCCTCGTTTCCTTCGTGCACAGACAACGAGGACCCACGAAATTTTGTGGGGGTCCTGTCATTCAGTGCCCGCACCCACACATCAATTTTCAGGTGTCGGGGTCTGTGTCGTGTCCGCTAGGACACTCGAGCAGCAGGACAGCCGCACGAGGTCAGTGCACAGTGTCGTGCGGCGATGCGTGTCTAATTTTGACACGAAACGTGCATCGAATCGTGCTCAGTGTTCAACACAATGAATCTACACATCAAGCTTCAAAATCATGTAATTAGTTTAGCAAAAATCGAAAATAAAATCCTTAGAGATTTCATCGAACACCTAACATACACTACGACACGTGTCCGATACGGACACCAAACGGGCACGAAATTCACCCAAATTTCAGGGACAACTAGGGGACTCCTAGATCTAGACCTATATGCAAAGAAAAACGAAATTTAAATCAATTTAAAGTGTTTTACCTATAGGTGCAAATTGCATGGAAAAGCTCCAAATGGGGGGTATTCTTCTTGATGGCCAAATGCTCCAAATTGATCCCAAACTGAAATAGCTCTCCACCAACAGTCCATAAACTCAAATTAGAACCCAATGCAAAAGACTAGGATGAAAAAGGTGATCAAATGAATAAAATGAGAATTTTTGGAAGGGGGAAACTTACCTTTCTTTTCTCCAAGTGTTGGAATGATAAAAAGAGGCAAGCCCTAATGAACAAGTATTTAAATAGGGTGGGGATCCCTATGTGGCTATTCATAGGTTCAATAATTAGAGTTAGTGTTCACTAAATGGCCCATGGGCTTAAGTCATGATCAATTAAATAATTAAGCCATAAGTCATTTCATGAAATCACAAGCCATGACTTAAATTCACTAAACCAAATCCTCTCATTCTAAAACTATTATCTAATGACTAAAATAGGTTAACTCGAGTTAGACTAGGGTCACCATGGCTAGGGTTAGCTTCTAGGCTAGTCCACTAGGTCTCAACAAGTCAAAGTCAAACTAGGATTCACCAATTCAACAAATCACCAAATAATTCAAATAAGTCAAAATGACCAAATTACTACTAGGCTAAAATGATAATTAAGTCATCCTAATGACATGGTTAGGCTCTAGGTCATGCAGTCTCTCAGGTTTCACTGGCAGCACATCAAAATCACAAGTCATGACTTAAACCAGATTTTAAATAGTTTAAAAATTATTAAAAATCACTAAAAATCATAATGTGAATCAAATATCAATAATTAATAATTAGTGCCTATACGAACCCCAAGATGTGTCGTGTCCTAGTTTCAAAGTCGTATCAGTGGCTTAAATTTCGTGTATGTGTGTGTCAGGAATTTCGATGCGAGCTCGAGAACTTCCTCGACTCGCAACCAAGTGCCACGAAACTTGGTGAGGGTCTAGTCAGACATGGGACCCATCACCTCATCAATTTCCATGTGTACTAGTGAAGTGTCGTGTCTTGTGTCTGCCCCGAAAAGCAGGGGGCGCGTACAGCGTGCACGAGCAGGCACGAGACAGTGCAGTCTCGTTTCCTTCGTGCAAAGACAACAAGGACCCACAAAATTTTGTGGGAGTCCTGTCAGTCAGTGCCCGCACCTACACACCAATTTTCAGGTGTCGGGGTGCTGTGTCGTGTCCGCTAGGAAACTCGAGCAGCAGGACAGCCGCACGAGGCCAGTGCACAGTATCGTGCGGCGATGCGTGTCCGATTTGGACACGAAACGTTCATCGAATCGTGCTCAGTTTTTAACACAATGAATCTACACATCAAGAGCTTCAAAATCATGTAATTAGTTTAGCAAAAATGGAAAATAAAATCCTTAGAGGCATTTCATCGAACACCTAACATACACTACGACACGTGTCCGATACGGACACCAAACGGACACAAAATTTACCAAAATTTCAGGGACACCTAGGGGACTCCTAGATCTAGCCCTACATGCAAAGAAAACCAAAATTTAAATCAATTTAAAGAGTTTTACCTATAGGTGCAAATTGCATGGAAAAGCTCCAAATGGGGGGTGTTCTTCTTGAAGGCCAAATGCTCCAAATTGATCCCAAACTGAAATAGCTCTCCACCAACAGTCCATAAACTCAAATTAGAACCCAATGTAAAAGACTAGGATGAAAAAGGAGATCAAATGAATAAAATGGGAATTTTTGGAAGGGGAAAACTTACCTTTCTTTTCTCCAAGTGTTGGAATGATAAAAATAGGCAAGCCCTAATGAACAAGTGTTTAAATAGGGTAGGGATCCCTATGTGGCTGTTCATAGGTTTAATAATTAGGGTTAGGGTTCACTAAATGGCCCATGGGCTTAAGTCATGATCAATTAAATAATTAAGCCATAAGTCATTTCATGAAATCACAAGCCATGACTTAAATTCACTAAACCAAATCCTCTCATTCTAAAACAATTCTATAATGACTAAAATAGGTTAACTCAAGTTAGACTAGGGTCACCATGGCTAGGGTTAGCTTCTAGGCTAGTCCACTAGGTCTCAACAAGTCAAAGTCAAACTAGAATTCACCAATTCAACAAATCACCAAATAATTCAATTAAGTCAAAATGACCAAATTACCCCTAGGCTAAAATGATAATTAAGTCATCCTAATGATATGGTTAGGCTCTAGGTCATGCAGTCTCTCACGTTTCACTGGCAGCACATCAAAATCACAAGTCATGACTTAAACCAGATTTTAAATAGTTTAAAAATTATTAAAAATCACTAAAAATCACAATATGAATCAAATATCAATAATTAATAATTATAATTACAAAATTTCAAAATTACTCTCATCTGGAAAACTGGGTGTTACAATCTCTTTCATCTAGATAATATCGACATGATCCATGTCATCATGAACCTCTCTGATGCACTCATAAACAATACTGGTTTGTATAAAAAATAATAAAATTATACATATATATATATACACACACACACACACACACACACACACGCACACACACACACACATACACACACACTCACATAGTTGCGGATCAAAAGATCCGTCTGCGGAGCCCCGTCAAAGTCCTACCCCCCTAGAACCATCGGATCGAAGGGCCCGCACGTGGCCATACTCGATCCAATCTCGAAGGCGACGGGGCTCCGTATATATATATATATATATATATATATATATATATATATTTTTTTTTTTTAAAACGACAAATTATAATTTTAAATTTTCTCTCCTTTTCATCCGTATGAATAACCTATTTTTTTTCTTCTTTATAACCGAATACCCCTCTTTTATTCACATATATCCATAACAAATTATAATTAAATTTAAAATAAATTTCTATAAATCTTAATTTTTATATATATATATATATATATATATATATATATATATATATATATATATATATATATAAAATATATATATATATATATATATATATATATATATATATATATATATATATATATTAAAAAAAGAATATATATATAATCTTATTTTAAATTTAAATATTTAAATAATATTTTGATAAAATTAAAAAGAAGACAAGTTATTTTGCGTGCAACGCACGTGCTTTTTACTAGTATATATATATATATATATATATATATATATATATATATATATATATATATATATAAAATATGTTTTGGAAACAGTTCAAAAATGAATCGTCCAAGCCGTATGTATATCATGATTTAAATGAATAAAAAATTAATAAAAGGATAACTAAATAACTACCTAAATACTCCACTAATCATTTAAAAACTTAACCAAACATTTAACTAACAAAAATAATATATTTATAAGAAAATAACTCTGACGCAAGTAGTTATGGTGGTAGAAATTTTCCTTAATGGTTTGAGTTCAATTCTTAGGAATGATAGTTTTATAATAAATTTATATTTAATTTTTCTTAATATTCTTTTACGCACGTGTAATCCCTTTTTTTTGAAGCAATGGATAATTGTGACGAACTCGCCTCCAGCTCAAACTCTTGACCACTTGGGCCACATGTATCTCTCTTAACCACTATGCTAGAGGTCATTTGCCGCACGTGTAATCCCTACACATCACTAATACTAGTAAAAGCAAAATAATTTTCTTTTTTTTTTTGAATATTATCAAATATAATTTAAATATTTAAATTTAAATTAAGATTTGCTTTATATAAGTACATTTTAATTAAAATTTATAGAAATTTAATTTTTCTTTTTTGACACGAAATAGAGGCTTTTATTAACTGATAAATGATCCATTAACAGAAGTAAGAGTATCCTCCATCATACAGTGAATGATACATCCAGGTATAGAGTAAAAGGTATCCGAACATCAGGAGGGCATATTTTGCAAGACAATGGGCCACTTTGTTGCATGTCCTTCTAACAAAACTGAAATCATCAACAACCTTAGGCTCAGTCTAACTCTAAAGGGAGCGGAGCCACCCAAGTAATCTCCAAGGAATCTGACTGGGATCCCCCTGAAAGAATCTGTATACACTCAGAGAATCCCCCTTAATAGTGAAGTCCTTGATATTAGCCTCTACTGCCAAAATAAATCCTAAACAAAAAGCATGGATCTCTGCCTGCAAACCTACATCAGTGGAAAAATCGGCCTGTCCCTTCTATGTTTTTGCTACGATGAAGTTGTCGTTGTTGTCTCTTGCCACTGCCGCGGCTGCAATATCGGATTGTGCTGTCTCTCTATCCACGTTTATTTTGATGCATCCCTCTGCCGACGGACTCCAGTCGTTGTACTCTGAGTAGCTCTTACGAAGTTCCTGGATCTCCTTATACCAATCGATTTCTCCATTAAGGAAGGAGTTATGGTTGATGTTGGCTATATTCACATTTCATCGAGGATTGGGGGGTGTATGTCTGAAGATACAATCTCCTCTAGCTTTCCAAATAGCCCAAAGAATATTTGTCCTAATCGGAAAGCTTCATGCGCTTGTTTGTCTATCAGCCATGTCTCTAGTAGTTTATGTAGAGAGTATGGTTTGTGATTCTGAATCCCAATGGGCTTGCAAACCAAGTTTCGGGTATAATATTGCAATGCAAAAATAAATGATCTATATCTTCATCATGTAGAAGGCAAAACGGATAGAGGGGACTTACACTGGGCAGTCATTTGTTGATTATAGCATAAAGTAGAAGTGCATTATTAAGGATCCTCCATATGAATGTCTCAATTCGAGGGGAAATACCTTTGAGACTCCATAGATTTTGTTAGTACCGGGGCATAATTTTTTGATGGAAAACAGAGAAGATGAAACAATTGTAAAAATAATGTTCCAACGCAACACTTCTAGGAAGGTTGTGCGAGTATAACGAAGATCTAAAAAGATCTCATTTTAGTATTACGAGAATCTAAAAAGATTTTGTAATCCACAGCAATCGATCGTAGTACTTCTAAAAAGAAGATACAATCAGAATTACTGGCAGAAATAAAGAAGGTGACGGGCGTAAGATGGAAGAACTCCTGCTGGGGTGAATAATCACCGTTTTGTTTGCCATGAAATATAAAAGAACAGAACAATTATCGGAGGACCGGACTTTTACTTCACGTTACAAACTCGCTTGTACAAAGAAAACCTAGGGACGAAAACCTATGTACAGCAGTCTAAGTACAATTATTTATTTTAGATTCTGGGGGGGTGACAATAGAGGCTCGGAAAGGCGACGGCAGCCCTGCCTTACTCCTTGGACGATCGGTATGCAGCCTTGGCTCCTGTGAGGAGATGGTTGGCGTTGATGAAGAAATGCTCTTCTTGCTCCTCTGTTGCTCTTCTGGCTTCTCTCTCTCTCTGTTGTATTTTCTTTCTGATAGAGTATATCTCTCCTTGTCTCTCTCCTCTTTTTTTGCAAGGGAATGGCACCCTGCTATTTATAATAGTGGAGGGGTATCATTAGGGTTTGGCTGATTATCCATTCTCAATGTGGCGGCGGCCTGATGCTTAATCAATCTAGACCATTAATTTTAAGCGTGAAGGATCTGGGCCATAAATGGGGATAGCACTGAATCTTGCGAATAATTAATGTTGATTGCTTTAAATCTTCATGATTGGTTATATAGCTTGGATCTCTCACCACGTGTCCCATTGGCTTGATTATGAATGTTATGACCTGATCTCATTAATTATGAGGATAACGTTAAATATGGTCATTGGGATCTGGTAAATCTTTGCATCTCATAATCATCTTTGCTACCAGCTGTCAAGTCTGGGGGATCATTGAATCTCTGCCATGTGTCTTAATGATGGACTCTGCCAAAGCCGTATGACATCCATGAACCGCATGAGACAGTGTCTCGGCAAGCCGTATAGGTATAGTACTTGCGAGCCGCTTGGTGAGCCGCATAAGTGTAGTAATCGCGAGCCGCATGGGATGGCTTCTAGGTGAACCGCATAAGTGTAGTAATCGCGAGCCGCATGGGATGGCTTCTTGGTGAGCCGAAGGAAGACGATTCTTGCCAGCCGTATGAAGCTGTTCTTCACTGGAGCCGCATGGGGGTAGCCACGTGTCAATCTCGGATCGTGTCAGAGATTTTCTCCTATTTCCCAAGAGTCTGTCATTATAACAGGGCCATTATGATACTTCATGTCAGAGCCGTCAGCTGTCAAATCATGGCAGAGCATTAAATAGGCACACTGCTCGATGGCCAGCTGTGTGAAGGGGTTTCGTGGGTACACGTGGCGTTGAGCTGCATATCTCCGTGAGCCGCAAGTACTTTTGAACCGCATGCGGCTGGAGGACTCTTTGAACCGCAGGACTGTCCCTATGTAAGCTGCATAGACTTTCCTGTCCGAGCCGTATGAGACTAAGAGTCTCTCTGAACCGTATGGTACTGCTCCTGTATAAGCCACATGGGGTTCTCCTGTTCTGAGCCGCATAGATCATCGTTCTAATATTTTTCATGCTTCTACAAGACCCCCTTCAAAGTTTTCAATTTGCAAAATTGAAATACTTTGAATAAGAAGCATGGCCTTTATTGACCGCATAGATGATTCAGCCGTATGGGTTTATCTGGCCGTATGAGCTGTAAGGCCGCATAGAGTTTTTGCCACATGTCCTAGCCACGTGTGCAAATCTTCTACATTAAATGCCCTTGATTCGCCACCTCTTGGGGGAGGATCCCAAGGGTCAGTTTTGTTTTGACCGAGGCGGTTTATTCTTTTAGGCGGCGCGTGGATCGAGGCATTTTGTTTGATTTTTCGAGCCTCCTTCGCCTATAAATAGGAGTAATTTTATTCTTTGGGGGTTTCTTTACCTTCTCTTTTGCTCGAACTTCTTGTTGCCGACTTCTTCTTCGTCTTCTCCTATCAGCGATCGGTAATGGCTCCCAAGAAGACTGCTGCTGCTACGGGCAAGAAGGCCGCGTCATCTTCTGCGGCGGCGAAGGGCAAGAAGGCCGCGTCTTCATCGACTGCGGCGGCGAATGTGGCGGCTCCTCCGACGGCTGGCGTACCTGTTTTTCACTCCGACGTTCACCCGCCTATTGCTGGTAGGACCATCAATATGAATTGCCATGGCTACGCCGCATATCTTATGCGCGAGCCTATATTCCCAAGTATGCTGTGTGTCCGACTCATATTCGGGCCGCATGGGATATGACCCAGGCCTGAGCCGCATGAAAGTTGTTGCATAACTACTTCATCATCAGGGCCGCATAAGCTCATCTGGACTTGGACCGCATGAGCTCTTTCAAACCGAGCCGCATAAGCTTATTTCGAACTGAACCGCATAAGACTATTTTAACTGGACCGCATAAGCTCATCCATGCTGGACCGCATAAGCCTGTTTCGAGCCGAATCATATAAGCTTATTCGAATCGGACCATATCCGCATATGTTCCTTTCGAACCGCATAAGCTCATCCGTACTGAGCAGCATAAGTTTATTTCGAGCCGAACTGCATAAGCTTATTCGAACTGAACCGCATGGGTTTTTTCAAATTGAGCCGCATAAGCTCATTCGGAGTGCCCTGTATGAACTCCTTCAAACTGAGCCGCATAAGGCTATACTGAGCTAAGCCGCATAAGCATCACGTAGTTTTGTGTTTCAGCTATCTTTTTGACTTATTTTTTTTCTTTTTCTTCAGTAAATCTGCCAGTAAATCCTGCGGGGGAACTTATAGTGGGTTCAAATCAATTCGCCTTGGGCGTGCGTCTTGACGACTTAATTAAGCATGTGTTGAATCAATTCCCTGCTGATGAGCCTTCGGAGAGGTTGAACGCCATCGAGAATCAGACCCTCCATTACCTCCATTCCGTGATGAATACTGGGAAGCTGGATGGAAAATACCTGAAGCCTTCGTTCTTTTTTGGAGACGCTTTAATCATAAAGAATCCCCGAGTATTAGAGATTTCCGAGAACTGGGATTTTTCTTTGGATGGGGTGGCAATCCATATTCCTCTCATGGAACGTCATTATCCTCTATCGTGGTTCAATATGTTGTTGCTGGACAGGAAGATGGTGTGTAACTTAACTCCTACTCAATCAGGGATGTTGATGGGCAATATCCATTATAACCCGAACATGCGGTCAGCGTATGCGGGTAAGGATTTCGTCCTCCTGTACATGATGGGTCTGGCCCCGGGTTCTTTCATGAATGTATACGGTCCCAACTTCACACTCACTCAAGCTGATACCTTCCTGAATCGGCTTGTTCGCAAGAAATCTTATCCCGTTGGCAGGCTGGCATTGCCGAACTGGATAAACTCCACTTCTACGTGGGCCCAGTTGACCACTTGGGTTCTGCAGACCTACGGAACATTCTTGCGGGAGGTGGGACTTTACCATGCCATTCAGGGCACTTGTTACGGGCTTCCTATCAATAAGCCACTGTTCGTGGCGCTCTTGGAGATGTATAGCCGGCGAATGGGGACGTTCTTTGCACCCGGAGGGGAGTTGGGGCTTGCTCTCCATGAGATGTATACTGTCTCCAAACTTCCGTGGAGGAATGAGCCTTTCGAGGTGTATACCCCGTCGAATGAGGAGTTTGAGGACTTGAACCGACGACTCCCAGGTTCTGTTGCGGTGTATCGGGAGTTGCTGTGCCACCATAGTGCTTGTCACCAGATGGCTATAAAAACGGTGGATAGCTCCGAGGGGACCGCTCCCCACACCACATCCTGGATTAATTATCTTTTTAAAGTTGACCCTTCTGGCGAAGTTACTCCTTGAACCCCTCGAACGCATGGAGAGATAAGGGATCTGATGTCAAGCGTCAAGAAGTCGCGATCCAAGAGCGACATATTCGGGAGTCAAACTGACTCTCTTAGCTATTTTTACTACGGGACCACACAGATGTCAGAGAAGGCGCTCCTGGCTGGATTTTTAATGATATGGCTGCGGAATTGCGTAGTCTCGGGAGGAGCGGGTTCTATCGAGAGGATCGGTCGTCATTTTATTCTCCCTGCCGTTAAACTGGTATTTGGAGTTAGACTGGCCCTTCTTCCTGCTATGGTGTATAGCATACACCATGGTCTTCGAACCTTTTCGTCCAAGGTTATTGCGCACAAGAAGACGTTGGATTTTTAGCGCGTAGAACTGCCTTTCCACTATTTGATGGTGTGGTTGGCAATGCACTACAAGTCTTTGATGGGACCTGGAATAGCGGAAGATGCTACAGATGAAGACGCTTTCCTTTTTAAATGCCATCGCCGGTCTTAGGAATACAACACTATGCCATCTTGTCGGAAGGCGCTGGCGAGGGTGGATGGATGTGACTTTTTTGTGTCTGTTCCTCCCTTTTCTGATGAGTAAGTGAGGAAGGTACATCTCGATGGTACCGGGCCTTCTCACTTTCTGTCTCCGGATATGCTCACCTGGTTGCACAACATCCGCCCCGCGCATCTGGTTTATCGCAACCGCGATAATGTGTACTTGGAGCCTTACCTACCTAGTAGGTTTTCCCGCCAATTTGGTTATAGCCAGTTATTCCTTGATTGCCCCAACCCTTGTTTGTGCTTTGAAGGTAGCGTTCTTGATGGTGTCAGGGCGTAGAATTATTATGACGCTTATCATACTCGGACCAGCTTCTCGGTCCCCGATGCTAAGGCGCCGAGGGAAATTTTGTACGTGGCTGCTTTGTATCACGTTATGGCGAACAAGCCTCCTGTTAATTTCGATCCGAGTACCAGTTTCATCGTGGGTACCGGTTTAGAGGAGAAGCCCAAGGGGGCTAAGGCTAGAAAGCAACTAGCGCTCCAGACTCCCCTCCCTGAATCAGAACCTTCCGAGTCGGCTGAGGAGGAGGATGATCATGATAGCGAAGACTCCCTTTCTGGTGGGGGCGAAGAAGTAACGGATCAACCGCTTCCCACATCCGATGAACCGGCGGAAGATCCGTTGCTTACTACACAAGAGGAAGTAGTGAGGGAAGAACAGCCTTCAGTTGTGTCTGGTTCCTCACGTAAACGAGTCAGACACGAGTCTTCTGACAGTAGAGCGACCTTTTCCGTGAAGAGAGCTGCCGTTAGGTCTCGTGGATTACTTATTACCGAGAGGGGTGAAGGTACAGACGCTATTCCGGAGGTAAGACCAAGTCGGAGCCATCTCTTTGTCGTAGTTTTCTTTTCTCTCGGAGATATGACTTAAATCACTTTTCTTTGTAGGTGTCCGATGAACCGGCCTCTCCTGAACCGTCTACCACCCCTGAAGTTGATCCGGCCCTTGCTGCTTTGATTAGCGACATGTGTGCCGCGGTCCTTTCTGCGGGGGCTCTCTCAGCGGCGACTGGAAGCTCCCAGGTTGCTGAGGTCTCGGCCCGGGGTGACGAAGGTTTCCTCGAACCCGTCTCTGAGATCGCTGAACTTCAGCAAGGCGACGCCGATCTCGGTGCATTCTCCCCCGAGGATGCCAGGGCGGAGGAGTCTATTATACCTGACTCGGAGGCTGTTGGTAAAGAGGCTGCGGTGGCTGCAGGTGAACTTCGGCCTCCATCCTCCTCCACTGGTAAGATAGGCCAGATATTGACTAGTGAGGGAGCTTATTTGCTCTATCAACATATCCTTCGGGTCAAATCGATTCATGGTTGCCTTGGCCCTGCAGGTCCTGACCCTTTACTTCTTGCCGCAGATGTTCTTGGGAAAGGCTCGACCTGCCGTGATCTGGGAGAAAGGAGCGTTCCCTCTCCTTTGCCGTCTCATGTCGAGGGGCCTCCCGCCAGCTCCAGGCAGATGGGAATGGAGTTGGCGATGGTCTCCGCCTCATCCTCCGCAGATTATACGGCTCCGGAGACTGACCTCTCGACCCTACCGAGCATTCAAATTTTGCGGGCTGCCGAAGAGGAGTTGGCCGCTGTTCAAGCGTCCTTCCGTGCAGAGCTGGTTTCTCTTGTGGCAGGAGCGGCAGATTCTGTTGCGTCTTCTTCAGTGTTGCCTGCTACACTCCCGTTGACACTGGCTTCTTCGGAAGCTCTGGACGAGGTGACGAAGGATATGGTTGACAGCTTCTATCGCCACTTAAAGAAGGGTGTAGATGCTGCTGTAGAACGGGGGACCCCTTTTACTCTGTCTCTGCGGTGTGCTCGGGGCCAGATTGCAACCTTGAAGTCCCTTCCTGGCGGGGTGGGGTTGGCTGCAGTCCTGGAGCCTAAGTTGGTGGAGGCTGATCAACTTGTGACCCAATTGCTGGCGACACGGCAGGCGGGCTTGCCTGCTGCGATTGATCGGAAGCGGGGCTTCCTAGTTGCTGCTCGGGATAGGATCAAGCTTGCTCGGGATACTGCCGGGCCAGTTGTACGGGGAGACCTTGACAAGTTTTCCGCTTCGTATGACAGGCTGGGTCGTCGAAGTCAGGCTTGTCGGGCTCGGAAAGAGTCTGCTTCTCGTGGAATCGCTGATACGAAGGAGCGAATTCTTGCACTCCAGAGGGAATTGACCTTCTTAGAGTCAGAGCTGGAGGCTGCCCGTGCGGAACAGGAGTCGATCGTTCGGGAGGCCGAGAAGGTTTTTCGATCTTCTGCTAACCTGGAGCGGGCTTTTAAGAGATTCGAGGATAACTGGCAAGCCCATGCTCAACTGGGGGACGAGGCGGTGCTGACCCAAGAGGCGGAACGTCGAGCTACCCAGAGGTTTGAGCGGTCGGTTGCCTTGCTGGTGGATCGTCTCAGGGCGTTATGTGCCCCGGAGCAGTGATCAGCTTTCTGTTTTCTTTTGTTTCTTTTTTTTTGTAAGGGATGTGATCCCAAATGATGTAGCACTTTAAATTTTGAATAAATGAGCATGTTTCAACTCATCTTCTCTTTCTCGTACTTGTGGTGTTCGTGGAACTGGACTTGCTGGGGGATTATTTGTGGACCTGTTATCCTAGGCGTACCTTGGTTTTAGATACGGATAACAAGTTTGGACAGGATGTCCGGAACAGCCATGGCAAAGTGGTTATGGATGTTCTCGGTGTTAGGAAAAAGAATGCCGTAGAGCAGCTGGGCTCCCGGGGCATGGTGAGGTGGTGGATTTATGCTAAGAAGCTTAGCAAAGGAATATTTGTGGACCTATTATCCTTGGCGTACCCTGGTCTAGGATACGGATAATGGGATGAAAGGAAACCAATATACTTGCTCAGAGGTTATGAGGACATGCACTACACCATAATAGACGTTTGCCCACGGTTATTACCATTACCAAAAATTTTAGTCACGGTAAAAACCGTGACTAATTAGCCGTTACATAATATTGTAACACTTTTCGTCACGGTTATAACCGTTACAAATAATATTTTTGTGACGGATTTCCTAACGGATATAACCGTGACGAAATTTATTTTACTAACGGTTAAAACCGTTACTAAAGTAAAATGACGTAACGGTTATAACCATTACAAAAGTTGATTACAGACAAAATTAAATGTAGATTAGTAACGGAAAAAACCGTTACGAAAATACTTTTTTTTTCCTGATACAACCGTAAACCTGATAGAGCTTTGTAATATACAACCATAAACCTGTATTCATCCTGAATTTATAATAATTTTTCTGTAATCAAATAATAAAACATAAAATCACATTCCAACATCTCAACAAAAGGTGCCTTACATATTGTCCAACAAAAGTATATATATATATATAACCATAATAACTGAAGCATAATAGTTAAATGCCTACAAAAGTTAACAATATCTTACCAACAAAAGTTTACATGTTTTAATGTTAAGCATAATAGTTTGAATCCCCAACAAAAGCTTACACGTCTTAAAGCTTACAAATACTGGATACGTCCGCCTCCCCAAATAACATAACCTCTATCAACTAATTCACAAAGCAAAGAAATTCCATTTTGTGGACCATCATAAACTGGTGCTTCTGGTTTTATCACCTCCGACACATAAACAATTTTCTCATCTTCTTGCACTTCCCTCCCATGACAAATAGTGTGAGATGCTAGGAATCCCTTAGCTACATCCTCTCGTCCACGTCCAAGTAAAACCACATTTTGCTTTCCTCCTGAAGTTGATCCACCATTCTTATCGTGGACAACATGGCCACCATTGTTACCATTTTCACCAGGGCTGACAGTGTTATTCAAAACAGGGCTCAAATTTCTTGGAGTTATAGGAATATGCATGTTGTTAGACGCACCTTCTGCCTCGGGCGTGCCAGAACCAAAAGTTGGATTTTGAGGCTTATGCGAAGTATAAACATAAGTGAGCACTTCCCGTACCATACCCTCAAGGTTGTCCAACCTTTGTATAACTTCTGGGTTGGTATTCTTTTTGGCTATTGCCTTTGCTGCTTGTCCGATTTTTACTTGCTTCGTCGAGGATGTGGAGCTAACTGCACGACAACGACTCCTTTTATCAACTCCAAAAACTTCAGCAATAGGGTCGGTCTCAAAGTCTTCTATGTTTGGCACACCATCATGACCACTCTTTTCTGCTTCTAGTTTTTGCCTCTTTTCTGCGGCCTCTATTTCATTCTGTAAATTGACAAGATATAAGACTAAGGTAAGACATTAAGAAAGTAAAGAACAAAATTAATCAAAAATCAATATTACCTATAACAATATCATAACAGTATCATAACAATATCATCAACACATTTAAAGAACCAAAATGAACAAATAAATGGAAATACTTGATCTTAAAACTACCTGTGCTTCTGAAGTAGTATTATCCTAACATTATAATTATTATGGGTACCATCTGCAGGTCCATCTGCATTCCTGTAGTAGTATGTCTTGCAGTCGTGCCTTTGTTTACATTTTTGGTTTTCTTACTGTCAAATAAATTTATGGATGCAGCTCCTTAAGGAACTAGAAACTTGTAAACTTACACTAGAATGTTGGTTTTGGAGAGTGAAGTGAAGAAAAGACTAAATTGTCAATTGCTATCTTTGTTGTAAATTTCCCAGCAGGATAATTTCTGCAATTAACCATCTAATGCCCTGTTCTAAAGTTGCAGTACTTCAAATTAGAGGAGTTACTTGTAAAGAGCTTAAAATGTAGTAGGCAGTTCTCTTCTCTAGGTTACCCAGAATACATCCAATTTCTTCATCATGTAGTCCTGGACCTATGATCATCGGTTTCGCTCTCTGTGACCTATTTGCACCAAATTAATCAAATTTTATGCCAAATTCGTACTCACTCTTTCCAACGCAATCAACTCGTGTGCTCGATAAAGTTGAGATTCCTCGACAGTCCAGAGAAAGACAAAACATCAACTCAAGGTAGACACAGCTTTTCTCAGTTCTATCGGATTGTCGCCTGTCTACCTACGAGAATGAGTAGTTTTTTACTTAAAGAACATACACACAAATCAATTCCAGAGCTTGTACAGAACCCAGAGAAAAGCTTCTTTGAGTGGACTATGGGATGCATAATCATCAGACTGCTACTGCTTGGGGTGAACTGGATTGGTTTACACGGTTCCAGTATGGAGTTCCATTCAACACAGAAAATACCAGCATAGCTATACTTCAAATATATTCACTGGAAAAAGATGGAAGACCTACTACAGTTGTCTGCTTTGTGGGTGATAATAGAAGGCAGCAGATCCCAACGTTTTAAATGGGATGTGCATTGATTAACTGCAGGTCCATCTGTATTCTTGTTTGTTGTATGTGTTATCCAATTATGTAATATAGCGGAAGCTGGCATTTGCTGTCAAAGTCCAAAATTTATGCACTTGCCAGTCCCAGAACTACATTGTTAGAATTCCAGCAAACAAGGAGATTCTCCCCTTCAGTGTAAATGTGCAGGATGGAACTTCCTGATGTTTAATTTATTTGTAACTTCATCTTAATAGTTACAAAGAGAACGGATCAGTTTTTCCTTCATATGAAGCATTACTATTTCCATTGTGTATCACTGATGGGAGAAACATACAAGATAACCGGTCCCAAATGTGTATTACTGTATGTCTCCAAATTTACAGTCCATAGAAACTACTACAGACCACTTAAATTAAAAAAAAAACTGTTGAACTGCAGCTCCCAAATACTTGTATCCTTTTGGAAGAAGTTTACCAAAGATAGAAGAAGTTTACCAAAGAAATGATGGAAGATATGCAAAACACATGATATGCAAAACACATGATGGAAGAAGTTTACCAAAGAAACACAGATGTCATTGCAACTAATATGTTTCATAAGCTATGTATATGTAATTTATTCCTGTGCACTAACCATATTAACAATATTACTTTCGTAGGAATACAAATTCTCCAAAGAAAATTACCAAGAGGACAGATAATACCAGAATTATAATATTAATTGACAAAATAAAAAGATTTAGCACTAGTTACCATCTGTATACAGTCAAAGGCCAAGAAACAGAGGTTTCTTACAACTTAAAATAAGATGTGGATTGATACATCTGATGTAAGGTATGCACATGGATTGACACATGTTGACTGAGCAATACTGGTCACTCATGGACATGTAAGGGCTAAGGGACTTTCCATATGTATAGGCAAGGGACATAGTATCACCAGGACAATGTAAGTATCACTACTCTGGATATGAATTCGATTCGAATTCTAAATTACCACAGCCTCGAACTCGACAGGTAACCCTTCGAGCATTCAAATTCCTATTATTGACAAGGCTTAGGATAGGAATGGGAAAGTGTTTGATTAAATGCCTAGGAAGAAGAAGGAGAATACATATTGATTGCTTTCTTTCCTTAGTTATCTATTTGTCAATGTTTAGCCACTTTCCCAACTGTTCAAACCATGTAAATCCACGGTAGATGCTGATGTCCATCCTTTGCTAATTCACTGTGTATCAAATGATTTCGATCATATGCTTTACTTAATAATCTGTCCTGCTATCAGAGAATTTCTCTGTTCCTCTATGTTATTTCATCATATTCACTTTGGCTATATGTTCATTCCCTACATACATTAATTTACCACTGAAACCACCGGATACAATCGAGTACTATGCGCATAAGCCAATAGCAACATGCCTGGGCAAGGGAAGAATTCATGTGAGTGGGAGTCTATGGAAATTTAGGGTTTTACAGGACTATTCCCTGCTCTTTAAGATGTATGCATAGACAATACACCATTTGACCACTTGTCTAACACTATTTTTGATCAACCATGTTCAAATTCTAACCCCAGAGGTTAAGATCAGACTTATTTGGTTCTGTCCTGCTAATAAGAGCAGCACCATTCTATCTTGTCCTGTATCATGATGTACATGTGGATATTGGTTCAGTCTCGAATGGACTAATGTCTAGTATTGGGTTTGCCCTGACCTGGATACTCTAGTATCAAGCATGGTATGGAACACATGGTCCAAACCACTACATGTTCTGTTACTCAAATTGATTAGTCCTACCTACATTTGGTCTGCTAATTCAAAATTCCTAACAGTATTATGTTGTTTACTGCATACACTATCTGCCCTTGAGTTGGTGCAGATCCCGATCCCCTATGACCAAAATAACTCATCAAACCATCACCAAATCCTATGACACAGTGCACACATCAAACACAGCCTACTTACAACAATTTTGTATAATTACATTTGAAAATTAATCCAAATGTAGTATGTATGTAAAGAACTTGAGCTTCAACTCAAAAGTACAAATAGTCTTGTACTTACGTATTTCTCCAATGCACATGGAAGCACATTTCCAGTAGCCTTGTTTTTGTGGGCTCTCTTCCACGCTTCTGATCGTCTAACAACCTGTCCAGGGTGTTCTTCCTCCTACAAGTACAAATAGTAATTAATGACACTTATAATAATATTAATGGGATTTACAAGTAAAAAAGTAAGATATACACCAATTCTTCATATATTCTGTTGTAGCTTTTCCTTCCAAGTGTGTGGGTGATTTTAGATTGGGCCTTGTTTTCAGCATTTTTCTTACGCTGCTCAATCTTCTTTGGAGCATACTCATTCGCTATGAACTGCTCCCACCAGATTTTGTCAATATCATCGGGACATTGACTGAGTGCTAGAGGTTTCGGTAAATATATTCCTTCTTTGTCCTTGATTGTGCCTCGTAGGTGATACTTCACTGTCCTAAAAAATTGTGGAAATTTGGGTTCCAATAGTGGTCGAGCGAGGTGATGGGAAAGAAATACGGAAACCTTTCCCCAAACCGGAGAGTACCTGCGAGAGGACCGAGCAATACAACGCACGAACCCAAAAATAGCCACACACAAACAATCCACGCAAACACAGAGAATTTTTGACGTGGAAACCCTTGCGGGAAAAAACCACGGGACGATCGGAGTCCAAACCTGAGAAGCCTCCACTAATGGAATAGAAGAATTACACCCTCTACAAACTCCTCCCGATCCAAATCGGATCCCCATAACACTCAGAGATAAGAACAATGATTACAAGGCTACGAAGAGCGAGAACGACGAGTAGAGATTACCCGAAACACGATCTCCTTCGAAAACAACCTTCAATCCTCCGCCTTCTTCTCCAAAGTTGTAATGGCACTCTTGCCTCCTGCTCTCTCCAGAAGTTGTGTTACGTTGCAATCATGAGTTAGGGTTGAGAAAACTCAATATATCTCCCTAATCCCGCAACCAACCTGGACCGTTGGATTAGATCCAATGATGAAAACTCATCCAAAAATCCGCTTCAGCCCCCGACGACACAGAGTTCGGCCAGAACTCTGTGTGGGGCAACCAGCACCTACTGGCCAAACCCTGGAACGGCCAGACCGAGTTCGGCCCGAACTCGCCATGGGACCGAGTTTGGCCCGAACTCGGATCCCCTGCTTCCAGTAGCTCCAGCAGCAACAGCAGCAACTTCGTCGCCTACTTCCCGAGCTTCTTCGACACACGAACGGCGCTCGTCGCACTCCGGGGTCTTCTCCACATAGGTTGGGAACCCCTCCCACTCTAACAAATCTCCCCCTTCACAACTATGGGGAGGACGTCGTCATCCCGACGACCTGCCTGCAGTACTCAAACTTCCCCCTTGGTAGAATCTTCGTGAACATATCAGCTCCGTTGTCATCTGTATGCACCTTCTCAAGCTCCGCGTCCTTCTTTTCAACCACATCCCGTATCCAATGATACCGGGTCTCGATGTGCTTGGACCGGCTATGAAACATTTGATTCTTCACAAGGTGGATAGCACTCTGACTGTCGCAAAGCAAAGTATAATGATCTTGTTTCAGTCCCATTTCCTGCAGCAGCTTCTTCATCCACAACAGCTCCTTGCAAGCCTCCGTCGTCGCAATGTATTCCGCCTCCGTCGTCGACAAGGCAACATACTTCTGCAACCGCGACTGCCACGACACCGCTCCTCCTGCAAACATTATCACGTAGCCCGAAGTCGATCGCCTCGTGTCTACATCTCCAGCCATATCACCGTCGGTATACCCAACCAGCTTTGGCTCGTCACCACCAAAGGAAAGTCTCCAACCAGCAGTGCCCTGAAGATATCGTAGAATCCACTTGACCGCACTCCAATGTACCCTTCCAGGATTTGAAAGATACCTGCTAACGTACCAACTGCATGAGCAATATCTGGCCTCGTACACACCATAGCATACATAAGGCTTCCTACAGCTGAGGCATATGGAACTCGCTCCATATCTTCCTTTTCGTCCTCGGTAGATGGACACTGTTCCTCAGTGAGCTTAAAGTGAGCCGCGAGGGGGGAACTCACTTTCTTCGACCCGTCCATCCCGAAACGCTGAAGTACCCGGTGAATGTACTTCTTTTGGGACAAGTGTAGCAGCTTGGACACTCTCTCTCGGCTGATCTCCATCCCAAGAATAGTCTTCGCTGTGCCCAAATCCTTCATAGAGAAGGCCGCGCCCAGTTGGCGCTTCAACTCCGCTATCCTAGTGGCATTCCGACCCACTAATAGCATATCATCAACATAGAGCAACAAAATGATGAAATCATCATCGGCAAAATACCTCACAAATGCACAATGGTCCGACGTCGTCCGTGCATAACCATGCTCCCCCATAAACGACTCAAACTTCCTGTACCACTGCCTCGGAGCCTGCTTCAGACCATACAAGCTCTTCCTCAACCGGCAGACCAAATGTGACTTGCCCTTCTCGCAAAATCCCTCTGGTTGCTCCATGTACAACTCCTCCTCAAGATCACCGTAGAGGAATGCCGTCTTCACGTCCATCTGCTCGACCTCCAAGTCGAAACTGGCTGCTAATGCTAGCACCACCCGAATAGACGAATGCTTGACGACAGGCGAAAAGATCTCATCATAATCCACGCCTTTCCGCTGACCGTAGCCTTTGACTACCAGCCTCGCTTTGTATCGAGGGCGAGTAGCATCTTCCGTCTGCTTCACTCTGAACACCCATCGATTCTTCAAAGCCTTCTTGCCCTTTGGCAACCGCACCAGATCATAAGTGGAATTGGTGTGCAAGGAACTCATCTCCTCCTGCATAGCCACCATCCACTCCTGCCTGTGTTCGTCTTCCATAGCCTCTGTGAAACTTTTGGGCTCCCCCCCGTCAGTCAATAGCACATACTCATCCGGTGAGTATCTCGTAGATGGTCGACGATCCCTGTCACTCCTTCTCAGTGGAGCCACTGGTCCTGGCTGTATACCGACAGCCTCCGCCCCTTCAGGAACTACCTCTCCGGCATGCTCATCCTCCTGAGGGACACCCTGACCACCATCAGCAGGCTGATGATCAAGGTTGGGAGCAACTCCATGTACCGGCTCCCCCATAACTGGATCCTCTGTGATGTCCTCTGGAAACTGCTCGAAGCGAAACGACTCTAACTCAGGCAATTCCTCAGCCTCAGAAGGCGTCTCGGAATCCTGAGTGTTGGTCATGGTCTGATCCTCGACGAACACCACGTCCCTGCTTCTGTAGAGCTTTCCTTCCACTGGGTCGTAGAGTCTATAGCCAAACTCATCCCGACCATAGCCGACAAAGACGCATCGCCTCGTCTTCGGCTCAAGTTTGGTCCTCTCGTCCTTCGGTA
Organism: Iris pallida; assembly: GCA_029216955.1. Taxonomy (NCBI): domain Eukaryota; kingdom Viridiplantae; phylum Streptophyta; class Magnoliopsida; order Asparagales; family Iridaceae; genus Iris; species Iris pallida. The sequence continues at coordinate 67,808,397 of JANAVB010003400.1, read as the reverse complement.
CATGCACGAAGGCTTTACAACCAAACGCCCGCAGGTGACTGTATGACGGCTCTTTGCCGTACCATACTTTATCAGGCACATCACCCTGCAAAGGAGCACTAGGAGACAAATTAATAATATAAGCAGCTGTGAGAAGAGCCTCACCCCAATAACTGCCCGGCAAGTTTGCTTCTGACAGCAAACACCGCACCCTCTCCATCAGTGTCCTGTTCATGCGCTCCACTACACCATTGAGCTGAGGTGTCTTCGGCGGAGTCTTCTGGTGTCGTATCCCTTGCTCTCTGCAATACGCATCAAAGGGACCGATATATTCGCCGCCATTGTCGGACCGAACACACAACAACTTCTTGCCCGTCTTCCTTTCAACAGAGGCCTGAAACTCCTTGAAAGTAGGCAGCACCTGATCCTTGGTCTTTAAGGCATAGACCCAAACCTTCCTGGAACAGTCATCAATAAAAGTCACAAAGTAAGAAGCACCACCAAGAGATTTTACCTTCATAAGACCGCAGACATCCGAGTGAATCAACTCGAGCAACGCCGGCTTCCTCGAACTTGGGTGACTTTGGAAAGACACCCTACTTTGCTTCCCAGCTAAACAGTGCGTGCACTTCTCCAACTTTGTAGACCTGAGCCCCGGAATCACTTTCCTGTTCACCAAGTAGCTCATCCCCTTCTCGCTGATATGGCCGAGCCGCCTGTGCCACAACTCGATAGACGCGTCACTGACTGCGTTCACCTCCTGTGCCCCCTCTGCGCTCCCCTCTATATAGTAGAGACCGGACTTCTTGCTTCCTCTGGCAATCACCATCGAACCTCTGGAAAGCTTCCACTGATTGTTCCCGAAGAGACTGAAGAATCCCTCGTCATCCAACCTTCCAACCGACACCAGGTTGAAACGGATATCAGGGACATGACGAATATCCTTGAGAACAAGAACCGCACCCGTCTTCGTTCTTAAATGCACATCTCCAACGGCAACCGCCTTCGACACATCTCCATTGCCCATCTTCAACACGCCACAGTCGCCTGTCGTGTAAGTGGCAAACAGTGCCCTATTGTGAGATACATGTGCTGAAGCCCCTGAGTCCACCAGCCAAGAATTGTCATCGCAGGCGAGGTTAGTAATGACCTTATCACCTACGACGATCACATCGCCTCCATGCACCGAGGCCGCCGCTGTAGTGTTCTCTTCTTGCTTCCCCTTGTCGCCCTTCTTCTCTCTCTTCCAAGCGAAACAATTCCGCTTGATATGGCCCTTCTTACCGCAATGGTAACACTCTGAGTCCTCGTAACGACCCTTGGACTTCCCCCTGCTCTTGTCTCTGCCACCACCTGGACCCCTACTTTTGCCCCTTCTGCGGCTCTCTGAAACAAGTGCCTCTGAGTGATGGGATGTGGATGAAGTGCCCTGAGAACGTCTTCGCATCTCTTCATTCAACACCCCGCTCTTGGCAAACTCCAGACTGACCACGCCCTCTGGAGCAGAAGCGATCATAGATACTCGTACGATCTCCCACGAGTCTGGCAATGTACACAGCAGCCATAGTCCCTGAACTTCGTCGACGAACTTGACTCCCATAGAAGATAGCTGGTCAACCACGCCCAGGAAATCACTCAAGTGATCCGTAATAGACGCCCCATCTTTGTACCGCAGACCCATCATCGTCCGGATCAGGAACAACTTGTTTACCCCGGTCTTCTTCGCATACAAGGATTCCAGCTTATCCCACAACGTCTTCGCGTGCTCAATATTGGCAACATGATTATACACATTCTCATCAACAAACTGCCTTATGTACCCACACACCTGTATGTGCTCGAATGTCCAGTCCTCCTCGGATTTATCACTGGGCCTCTCGGATGCAAACACGGGTAGATGCAGCTTCTTGACAAATAGCAAATCTTTCATCTTGCTCCGCCAATAATGATAGTTTGTGCCATTAAGGTTCACCATGCGCACCGGCTTCGCGTCCATCTCTCCTCTCTGGTTCCTCTGTCAACTCCTGACACCCTTTGAACCCAAAGCTCTGATACCACTCTGATGGAAAAGAAACGCGGAAACCTTTCCCCAAATCGGAGAGTACCTACGAAAGGACCGAGCAATACAACGCACGAACCCAAAAATAGCCAAAAAAAACAATCCACGCAGACACAGAGAATTTTTGACGTAGAAACCCTTGCGGAAAAAAATCACGGGACGATCGGAGTCCAACCCTGAGAAGCCTCCACTAATGGAATAGAAGAATTACACCCTCTACAAACTCCTCCCGATCCAAATCGGATCCCCACAACACTCAGAGATAAGAACAATGATTACAAGGCTACGAAGAGCGAGAACGACGAGTAGAGATTACCCGAAACACGATCTCCTTCGAAAACGACCTTCAATCCTCCGCCTTCTTCTCCGAAGTTGTAATGGCACTCTTGCCTCCTGCTCTCTCCAGAAGTTGTGTTACGTTGCAATCATGAGTTAGGGTTGAGAAAACTCAATATATCTCCCTAATCCCGCAACCAACCTGGACCGTTGGATTAGATCCAATGATGAAAACTCATCCAGAAATCCGCTTCAGCCCCCGACGACACAGAGTTCGGCCAGAACTCTGTGTGGGGCAACCAGCACCTACTGGCCAAACCCTGGAACGGCCAGACCGAGTTCGGCCCTAACTCGCCATGGGACCGAGTTCGACCCGAACTCGGATCCCCTGCTTCCAGCAGCTCCAGCAGTAACAGCAGCAACTTCGTCGCCTACTTCTCGAGCTTCTTCGACACACGAACGGCGCTCGTCGCACTCCGGGGTCTTCTCCACATAGGTTGGGAACCCCTCCCACTCCAACACGAGGATGGGATCAATATTGAATTCAAACTTCGCCTACCAAAATAACAAGTAAATAAGGCATTCTTTAAGCCGATGAAGCAATTAGATAAATGTTCAAAATGCATGTAAAGAAATGAAAGAAAGAAAAATGATTTACCGTCAGAGATTTCAAAAGAGCATCTATGTACACCTTATCTACACTCCTCCAATCATTGTAGCCAATTGGGATATGAGCTCAAATCAGTTTCCCACATTTACTACTCCATTTTGCCTCGTCTTCACCTCTAATTACACCATTTGCTTCAATATGGAGTGAGTATTTTTTGACTTTTGATGGAGAGGTATCTTGTGTTCCACTAGGATTTGACGACATCCTGCACTCAACAAGTTGAATCAATAAGATCAGTATCCTGAAGGCTATAAATGGGAATACAGAACTCAAATCAGCATGTTGTGAAAGCTATAAATGGGAATACAGAACTCAAATCAGCATGTTGTGAAAGCTATAAATGGGAATATAGAACTTGTCAAAAGAAGCAATACAGATGACATGTTAGACAACAAAATCGAAAATAGAACACTGTTGATACTAGAACATTATGACACTGATACTAGAACAAAATATTCTTACTGACATTCTCATACATTTTACATGGTTAGCACATTTTCTATAACAGAACATCCATGGCACTTCAAAAATCTTTAGCGAAACTATTTCCTCCAGAATGGCAGATCATTGAATATGGCACCTTTCTAGTTTGACCCTCAACTAGCTTCCAGGACTACTATGAGAGCTTATAGGGTGTGTCATGAACAACAATCAATCAAGTAAAGGATGCTAACAAAAGATCAGTGGATTGAAACTCCAGAAAAAATACAAAGTATAATCTGAATCTAAGATACAAAGGTTAAAATGTGATCTTCAAAGGTAATGTCTAATTGTATGCCAAGTCATCTTTCCTGTCTATTAGTAATCAGTGGTTTAAGCACATGCAATAGTCAACACAGTGACCTTTTCCATATGATACCTCATCCATCTAGCACAGCCATATCCATAATAAAATATGAAGCAAGGACAAGTATTATTGTCGGCAGTCCTATCCTACCAATCATACAATATTAAATTTGTGTGAACATGTTCATCAAAGAAAATTACAAGAACCTACCTAGCTTCACTTCAAATGAATATGATATAGAAATTTAGTAAATTGCAAGACAATTGCCCTTCCGTCATTTTACATGAAAATTCTCTTTATTGTGCAGGGAAATGGAGCGAAGAACGAAATAATACTAAAACTTTGAGAATAGTTAGAAAAATATTAACTAGAAAAAATACTAAGGGTCAATTATCACATTTTATTGAGAATGTTGAGATGAGCTAAGTAATTCTAAGAAACCCTGACAACAACAGTAGCATCAGTCCCAAATATTTGAGTTTGATAACATGAATCCTTTATTCCATTTAGCCCTTCATAAATGACATCAACAAAGGCTATATGAAAGACGGTAGATTATGTGAAGAAATGTGAGGAGGAACTCACTCAGATGGCAATGTTTCAACGCCCAGCAGTTGGCTACAAAGACACATCTAAAGAAATGTTTGACAAGCCTCTGTTGGGTTTTGTACAAACCAGAACTGAAAGCATGGAACAAATACAGCATCCAGAATGAAATGCCCATTACCATGAAACCTCAAAAGCAGGTTTTGTTGAAAGCATGGAACAAATACAGCATCCAGAATGATAATAGCATGCCCTTTCCATGTCAAATACAGCATCCAGAATGATAATAGCATGGAACAAATACAGCATCCAGAATTAATCCATGGAACAAAAGCATGCCCTTTCCATGTCAAGAGTTTTAAGTAATCAAATACAGCATCCAGAATGATAATACTGAACAAGCTCTAGGTTCATAAGAAGGTTTTGTTGAAAGAACTGTGTTGTATGATGCTGATAGGAAGTCCAGATAAATCATATCTTTGTTTAGGACTTACAAGTGATTTCCATCGTGACTACACGAATTCTGATTTAATGTAGAAACCTCTAGTCATATCCCCTTTCTCAACAAGCTACTTTGAGAATAGTTAGAAAAATATTAACTGGAAAAAATACTAAGTGTTGCACTGTTTATATTATACACTTACCTGTGATGTAGTTGCACAATGCAGAAAGCACCATAATTCCACAGAAAGTAAATAAAATGCAAGATCAAACAAACAAAGCATATGTATTAATTAAAGACAATAACATGATTATATCAAATACAATACAAACTAGATCACTAATGTCCTCAGAGAGTTTCTATTCCTATTCTTACAGATACATAATGCCAACAGGTAAATGTACAAACCTATTGCAATAGTTCTTTTACAATGCATAGATCTTTCAGACCATTCCTGTGACATTGCTATCAGAAAACAAATAGCACAGCCTACAGAAATTCCCCCAGAAGATTAATTGTCAGGTCTATAGAAATTAGGAATACTAGAATGTGGTGTAAACAAAGGTAACTGGAATTGCTTCAAATGCCAAAAATGTAATAGCACAGACCATTTTTCTAAAATGTAATAGCACAGGCCATTCTTTTACTAAAATGTCAACAATTTTTTGAATGTCAACAATTTTAATAGCACAGACCATTCTTTTACAATTTTTTGAATGTCAACGGGCATTTCTAAAATGTAAACAAAGGTAACTGGAATTGCTTCAAATGCCAAAAAATTTCAAGTATAGCATTCATTTCTTTCCAACACATTTTAGAAGTGGTGCCAAGTGAGGTTGCTCTAGAAGACAAGATTGAAAATTTTCTGGTACAATCAGCCCATCCACCTCATCAGTCATTCGCTTTGGAGAACGAAGAACAATCGACCAATCTGGATTTTGAATGTCTTTTACATAAAAAACCTGACTTGCTTCAAATGCAAGAATTGCTGGCTCATCATACTCCCCATCGGTGCTCTTCAACTTTTTTAAATTTACCGTCAATAAATTAGAGTCTGGACATAACTTACAGCCGTTGGTCTTATCTCCAACATTCACCCACTCACAATAGAACACAACATGGTAAAATTTATAATAGTCAACTTCTATGATCTCTTTGATGATCCCATACCATGTAGTATCATCATCCATAAGGTTCTTGTCTTTTGAACTTGCCCTAAATGTGGTGATTGCATCCATGCAAACACCGCTATCTTGTGTTGTAACTTTATCGTCGTAACTCTGGGGAGAGAAGATATAGCCGTTAACCCTATACTTAAGATATGTTTTGGCTTGTTGACTTGGTCCGCTGATATATCGCTAGAGATCTCCACGCATACATTCTTCTTCAATTAACTAGTAAATCAATAAAGTAAACATAATTAATTTGCAGCTCATCAAGTAAAATGGTATATATATATATATATTTTTATTTTATTTTATTTTATATATATATATATATATATATATACACAAATGAATGATACACACCTTTTTGTGTAACCAGTCAATAAATTTGGATTGTATCACTACTTCTGCCTCTTTGGTATTACCACGGGAAGTAGTTTCCAAAGACGAGCGATACAAACTGGAAATCATTTAAAATAAATTAAATATAAATAAAAAAGATATAATTTTTTATAATTCTTTATTCCAAAGATGAGCGATACCTGTAGTACTCTGCTAGTTTCGGTATTTCTAATCTAAAAACTATCCATCTTCGAATTTGTCTCCATTGTACCCCTGTTAACTTAATTGTTTTACCCTCAATAATAGAGCAATCATATACATCATCACCATTTTCAACTAGAAAAGAGGCCTGAGTAGAACTGTGATTGCCGTCACGTGGAATTGGCATGTACTCCATAGCATATCTAACAGACTCTGAAATAAGATAAGCCTTGGCAATCGACCCTTCAACATAACGCTTGTTGCTAGGAATGTCTTTGCACTCCTTCATAGACCTTGTATCCGATAAAACAGTTAAAATTGTTAGTTCCCATCTAACTCAATAAATGACAACATTACAAGAAAATAATCATCTCACCTTTCAAATGGATACATCCATATATCTTGTAGGTCCACAAAGTAGAGCTTGGTCAGCAAGATGAACCATTAGGTGGATACTTATGTCAAAAAAATAGGCTGGAAAATAATGCTCCAATACACATAATGCCTCAGCGATCATATCTTTTGCAGCTTGGACATGCTTTCGATCTAGGATCTTTGAGCACAATATGTTAAAGTATAGGCATACTTGCATAATAGCTCTTTTTAGGTCACATCTATTTAGAAATGCATGTTGAAGCAGAACTGGCAACAAATATTGTATCATGACGTGGTAGTCATGTGACTTCTTTATATACAAACTTAGTGGTTGAAGACTTACAAGGTTGCTCATGTTAGATGCAAATCCTGATGGGAGCTTTAAGCTTTTTAGGACTTGGCAAAATTAATTCTTCTGGAAATTGTCCAAGGCATAACCCGAATCTCGTTGCCCCTTTTTATCAAAAAGCATATTTATTAAATGTTCGGCAACATTCTTCTCGGTATGCATCAAATCAATAGTATGTCGTACTTTATGAGATTGCCAATATTCCAAATTAAAAAGAATGGACTTTTTATACCATGCTGGTCTTTCACTACCATCACAATCGATATCATCATCACCACCACCACCATCATCATCATCACAACCATCGCTCTCGAGTGCCATTCTCTTCTTGCCATAACCTTTCACTAACTTACCAGGTATATAGTGGATGTGGTCAAGCCTTTGCAAAAGGGTCGATCCATGCAAACGTTGCGGAGGTTGTCTGTGCTCTTCAGTCTTATACCATCCGCGTTTGACTGCTCTGAATGGATGATCATCCTTCAAAAATCTTCTGTACTTTGTGTACACATTCTTCCCACCAATCCTCTCAGACTCCGTCTCAGTGCCGCAAATAGGGCATGCTTTGTAACCATGTGTTACACAACCTGATAAATTTCTAAATGCCGGAAAATCGTGGATCCCCCATAACAACATGGCTCTCAACGTAAAAATCATCCCTCTGTCCATGTCAAATGCCGATACTCCTTCCCAAAGTTGTTTCAACTCATCTACAAGAGGCTGCAAGAAAACATCAATATCTTGGCTTGGTGCTTTAGGCCCTGGAATTAATAAGCACATCATCTGAAACTGCGATTTCATGCATAATGACGGAGGCATATTGTATGGTATAACATAAACAGGCCAACAACTGTAATTATTAGATAGTACACCATGTGGGTTGAATCCATCAGTCGCTATACCAAGCCAAACATTCCGTCCCTCATCAGCAAACTCCGGCCACCTGCATTTAAATGTTCTCCATTCAGCTGAATCACAAGGATGTCGCATTAAGTCCCACGAAGGCTCTACTTCCTTGTGCCACTGCATTTTTTTGCAATCCAAGGTATTGTGTACAACCTCTTTAATCTTGGAATCAAAGGAAAGTGCCTCAAAACTTTTCTTGGTTCTTTTGTTTCCCTTCCAACCTTTCCTGGCTTCGTTTTCTCCTTAACTTTAAATCGGGACATCTGACATTGAGGGCACTCAGTCGCATTTGCATACTCTTTCCAATACAACATGCAATTATTCTCGCATGCATGGATGCACTTCGCCTTCATTCCTAAATCTCTCATCATTTGCTTCATTGCAGGATACTTTTGAGGGAGTGTGTTCCCCTTAGGGAGCCATTGAGTCAAACACTTTAACAATTCTGTCACACTATTTCTCGACCAATTGTACTTCTTCTTTAAGTTATGTAACTCTATAATTACAGATAGAGTTGTGTCTTCAGCTTCACAACCGGGGTATAATTTCTCACTAGCAATTCTCTTATATTCACAATACTTATCAACAGGATCAAGATAAGGAGCAGCACGATTTTCGGACACTACATTTGTTTGAGAATTATTTGCACCACTACCTTCAACACCAGGAGCTTCATTGTGTACACCATAAGCATCATCAACCAGGTTCCCCAGCGTACCCTCATTGACATTGGTATCTTTGCTTAGAACTTCATCATGGATTTGATCTTCTTCTATAAATTGTTCTTCATAACCTGCTGTCATATCCATGCCCGGCTTCTCTCCATGAAGAGACCATTCATCGTATGTCGGAAGCATACCATTGACGATCAAATGCCTTCTAACTACTTCAAATGAAGATCTTTTTTCATTTTTGCACACTTTACAAGGGCAACTACATGTTGTAAGCCCAGGGGGTGAGTGTTTCATTGCAAAATCCATAAAAAATCGAACCCCTTGTTTGTACTCGTCGTCATTTCTATGTGGATGTTTTATCCACCCTTTTGAAATCGATCGTGACATGATAGGAAGAAAAACTATATCCTCTCAAACAACAAACCTAACAAACGAAGAAGATGAATATTAGTAAGAATTTATATCATTACACAAACTGCTAAGAAATAACACAAAAAAAGAAAATAAAATAAAATAAAAGAAGAAGAAAAAGCATTGCTTACAACTTGTTAGGTTTAAAAGACTAATTAACTAGGGATTTAATATTAATAATTATTGCGCTGTTATCTATGAAATTTGGCAACAAAAGCTGAAACTACACACTAGTTGTGCAGCCTTGCCAAGCATTCTGGCCAAGGAGTTGAAAGAGACACTACCTGCTCTAGATTTGAAATGAACTGAAGCACATTTGAGACGGTGTGACAGTTTAAAATTATGTATCCAAGTTATTTTCTTAAGCTATTTTTTCATATTTATAATGATAAATTGTTATTTTTACGTTTTGTAGTCTCACTCAAAGAAAAGGAATATGCTAGAAAGTAAAAGATTGAATGATCTTGTCTTTGTGAAGTTCAATTAATGCCTAAGACCAAGACTTTGCTGGAAGTTGGAGAGTTAATCGTTGCAGATTTAGGTCAAGGAAGATTTCTAGACCACTTCGATATCGAAGAAGACTGCATGATGATTATGAGGCCGATAATGAATCAATATTAAGGGGAGAGGATGGGTATTGAGATTATGTTTTGATTATTTTGTAAAAGGATAACAGGTTTAGGGTTCGTCGTCAAAAGACTCATTCCGTCACCGAAAGTCTAATTTCGTCACTAAAATAATTCAAATACCCAAAGTCTAAAACGGACAAACCCAGTTCCTAAAGTCTAATTAGGTTCTAAATCTGCTTCTTAATTATTGCAAAGTTGTAGTTAACATACAAGGTGAAGCCTAATACAACGAGAACCCAAACAATATAGTGACATATCTTTTAAGACTTCTGCTCCACTACAAGCATAGAACATATTACTCCTATCTATTGCTATTGTTGTAGAAAATAGTAGAGAGGAATATGACCAAAGACATTGAAAACTTGCGATGAAGCTCTAGGAACTGAAATATTTGGACAGACAGATGAGTAATGTAAGGGAATCTCCAAAAGTATATGCTATTTTGAGGGAAAATACATAAAATCGATACAAAAAAAATAGAATTAGCTCTTAGAATTAGCCTAGATTTAGATACAATCATATTAGTTTGAGCATCCCATTTGATACATCAAATGAAATAAGGCTATATTGAATATTCAGTCTGATGTTACAGAAGCCACCAGGGAGATGTAAACAAGAGTTGGTTCTTTCCGTAGCACCGCTCTTTAAATCATTGGTCTTAAGTAACATACAACCAAAACCTTTCTTAGAGTTGACATGAACAGAGAGCAAGAATACCAAGCAGATGTGAAATACAATTCAAACAATTCCAAGAAACTAAAATATCATCTAGCGCATTGTCAACTGAAGAAAGAAGTTTTTTTTTGTCTGTTCAAGCTTAACAACATCTACAACTTCTACCTGTGTATGATTTCCTTTCTCACATCATCACCAATGGAAACCCAGCTCGAAGAGCATGCATGGGACAGCCTTGAAATCCTTCCCCTTCATAACTGACAAAGTTACAAAACTGAAGCATGCCTAATACATTACAAAAGTGATAGATTTGAATAAAATTAAAAGTCGATTTATTTGGCTAACTAAATTTATTTCTATCATAAACAACATCAAATTACATAAATAATGTAGAAAATTATGCTTAAACTGTACATTTAATTTGTATATTAAGACATTTAATTTGTATATTAAGACATTTTCACTTATTCTGAATTATGCTTAACCTGTACATTGTCGCATGAAGATAATGATCCCGGTACTGAGATTTTGGGGCAACTCTAAACAAGTGAATAAAAGTGCCCAATGTTAAATACTTGAAATTAACATACAATTAACAAACACATGAAAACCCAAACATTTGTATGAAGATAATAACTCGTTTGTTTGAAATTAACAAAACCAAAAATCATCAAAACCCAAAAATCATCAATACCCGAAAAATTAGAGAGAGAGAGAGAGAGAGAGTATGAGGGAATTACCTTCCTTGCTTCGACGATGCCCAAAATCTTCAGATTGTGAGAGAATGAAACCCGAAACCCTAAGAAAATAAAAAACCCTAAGAAAATCAAAACATTACGAACCTAAACCCTAAGAAAAACAAACCCTACGAACCGAAACCCTAAGAAAAACGAAACCCTAAGAGATTTTGAGAGAGAAGGTGATGTCATACCTTCGTAAAAGGAGAGAAGAGGGAAGCCCTAAGAAGAACGTCTGAATATTTGTTCGGGAGAGAAGAAGACCGCCCAAAATCTTCAGACTAGCGGGAAATTTTTGGTGAACATTTTTCCTTTGGGTGCTTTGTCACACTTTTCTCCTTTTGTTGCTAAGGCACATGTTTTTCATGTGACCTAAGTTGTGAAGTTGTCACAGTTCTAACTGTTACGAATAGTAAAAGAAATAAAAAAATTATAGAACTAGAAATTTCGTAATGGTTTTTCCATATAGTAACGGTTATAAGTGTTACCATTTTGTAATAGTAATAACCATTACTAATAGAAAAAAAATTGTGTCACAATTTGCACTGAATGGTGTAGTGATGGCAAGCATGAGGGTTTTACCGTGGAATCTTCCTGCTCAGAGGTAATGAGAACATGGCAGGGGAGACTTCACAGAAGATATTCGTGGTCAATAGCGGACATTTGTGGTCAACAGAGGACATTTGTGGACCTATTATCCTTGTCGTACTTCGGTTGTGGGTACAGATAATAGGTTGAAAGGAGACCGACATACTTGCTCAGAGGTAATGTGGACATGGCAAGCATGAAGGTTTCTTCGACGGAGCCTTCCCACTCAGAGGTAATGAAGACATGGCAGGAGTGGGCTCAATGAAGAGGGGGTACATAGAACGACTCAGAGGTAGGAGAACGTGGAAGTTCTATGCGAGGGGGCGGTTTGTTTTTGGTGGAAGTGAAAACGACTCAGAGGTAATGAGGACATGGCCGTTTCGGAAATTTGTGGATCGATTACCCTTTTTGTGCACTGGGAGCGCGGGTAGTGGATCATGAGGGAGGATCTCTTCCAGGAAGAAAGTTCAGAGGTATAATAATACCTGACTTACTATCTGAAAGAGTGACCGGAATGTGAGTTCAGAGGCACCAGCGGGTACATAACTCGCTAATTTAGAATATTGAGAAAGTGTGAGTTCAGCGGCACCAGCGGGTACATGACTCGATAATCTGAAGGAAATGTGGAGGTGAGTTCAGCGGCACCAGCCGGTACATGACTCGATAATCTGAAATATTGTGGATGTGAGTTCAGCGGTACCAGCGGGTACATGACTCGAAGATCTTGGAGAGAATGTCGTTTAGACATAATATTTCTTCAGGAACTTGCCGTTGACGGGCAACATGAGCAAGTCTCCATTTTGTTTTGCGAGGCGGTAAGCACCGTTGGAGAATAGTGTCTCAATGATAAATGGGCCTTCCCACTTTAGCTGGAATTTGCCGGCGGTCTTGTGAGTCATGACCATCGGCCTCCGGACTACCAAGACGAGATCGCCCACCTGGAATATTCTGATTTTGACCTTCTTATTGAAGGCTCCAGAGATGCGTGCCTGGTATAGCTCAATTCGTTGCTGAGCTAAGAGGCGCTTTTCATCTAGTGTCTCAAATTTCTGTAGGCGACGATGGTGGTTGTCATCTGTTGTCAATTGATGTGTGAGGGCGACACATAGTGAGGGGATCTGGGTCTCCAATGGGAGGACTGCCTCACTCCCGTATACCAGGGAGAATGGTGTATTCCCGGTGGCTGTTCGGACCGTGGTGCAATAAGCCCATAAGCATTCGTCGAGCTTCTCATTCCAGTCACGTTTGTTGGAGGAGACAAACTTCTTGAGGAGTTTGATGATTGTTTTGTTGAATGCCTCTGCCAACCCGTTCGCTGCCGGGTTGTATGGTGTCGAAGCGACATTCTGAATACGGTGCTTATCGCAGAACCGATAGAATACGTGGCTTGCAAACTGTGGACCATTATCATGGATGATCTTTCGTGGCAGTCCGAAGCGGTAGATGACGTGATGCTGAAGGAAGCTGATCATGTTTGAAGTCTTAACTTCTGCGAGTGGGACGGCTTCCGCCCATTTGGAGAAGTAATCAGTGATCGCAAGTATGAAGCGATGTCCTCGGGAGGAAGGTGGGGTGATTGGACCAATGATATCCATTCCCCATGCTTCGAATGGCCAGGACGCCACTGTCGGATGTAGAAACTCGGACGGTTGGTGAATGAAGTCCGCGTGGACTTGGCAGGCTTTGCATTTTCTAGCATAATCTATCGCATCTGCTACCATTGTGGGCCAATAGTAGCCCATTCGACTAAGACGGTCTTGTAATTTAGGATCGGGCTGGTGGGCCCCACAGACACCGTCATGAGCTTCTCGTACGGCTTCTTTGGCTTCTGCGTTTGACAGACACCGAAGCAGTAATCCATCGTAGGAGCGGCGATACAGCATTTTTGTCTCTGTATCGTAGAAGAATCTGAGAGAACGCCGTCTGATGGAAGTGGCTTCCTTTGGGTTCTCGGGCAGGATGTCGTAGACGATGAAGTCGATGAATGGTTGTCTCTAATCTGGGGCATCATCGATCGTCTGTGCGAAATAACTCGCCACGAATTGCACATTGTTTTTGGGACAGACCAGTTTGTGGCCTATCACATCCACTGATTGGCGATCATAATTAGGAACTGCTAGAGAAGCGGCAAGACCGGCGAAGGCATCTGCTTCGATATTTCGGAGTCTGGGGACATGTTCGATGAAGAACCCCTCGAACGACGAGATGATGTTAATCGCTATTTGGTGATAAGGGATCATGTCTTCGTGGCGGACTTCGTATGAGCCTCGGATCTGATTGACGATTAGTTGGAAATTGCCGTATGCTTCAAGGTATTCTACCCCCAGCTCTTTTGCAAGTTGGAGGCCAATGACCAGAGCGTTGTATTCGGCCATATTATTAGAGCAGGGCTCGGTGAGGGAATAAGCTCGGTTAATCACCAATTCGGAAGGAGAGATTAGTACTACCCCGACTCCGACGACTATATTGCCTTTAGGTCCGGTCCTCGAAGCACCGTCGAAGAACATTCGCCATATATCATCGTGAGAGGTTGCATGCAAGTCGGTGACCTCATCTGGGATCTCTTCATATATCCTGGAGGACTCCGAGCCCGGGTGGGCTGCTAAGAAGTCTGCCAGGGCTTGACCTTTGACTGCCTTTTGTGGGACGAAGATCATATGATAAGGGGACAACAATATTGCCCATATTGCGAGGCGAGAGCTGAGTGCCCCTGGTTTAGTCATGAGGACCCTGAGAGGGTTGACTCGTGAGATCACATGTATCGTTTGTCCGGTGACATAATGCCGCATTTTCTGAATGGCGAATACTAGGGCGAGGCATTCCTTCTCCACCGCGGTGTATCGGTGCTCTGGCCCAATCATCATTCGGCTGAGGTAATGTATGGCCTGCTCGTGGCCTGTGTCGTTGTTTTGTGCCAGCAAAGCCCCGAGGGAGTGTTCCATTGCTCGTACATAGAGAAGGAATGGTTTTCCAGGGACCGGGGCTACCAAAACTGGAGGATTTGACAAATATTCTTTGATGCTGTCGAAAGCATGCTGGCATTCCTCGTCCTATACGAATGAGACTCCTTTCTTCATGAGGTACGTGAATGGTCGGCATCGCCCGGAGAGGTTGGATATGAACCTTTTGATATAAGCTAGTCTCCCTTTAAGGCCTCTGTGTTCACGGAGGTTTCTCGGGGGACCCATCTCCATGATTGCTTTTGTCTTCTCAGGATCTACATGGATACCCTGTGCGGTGATGATGAAGCCTAAGAACTTCCCGCTGGATACGCCCAGAAAGGACTTCGTAGGGTTCATTTTCAAATTGTGCGCTCGCATTAGGTCGAATACCGTCCTTAGATCCTGCTAGATGGTCTCCCTTGCTACGGCTCTTAACGGCTATATCGTCAACATAGCACTCTACCGTCTTGCGTAAGTGGTTTCTGAAAATGATGCTCATGGCTCTTTGATATGTGGCACCAGCATTCTTTAAACCGAAAGGCATGACTGTGTAGCAGTACGTGCCAATCGGTGTTCGGAATGATGTATGCTTTTCGTCGTCAGAAGACATTTTGATTTGGTTGTACCTCGAGAAGCCATCCATGAATGACATACGTTCGAAGCCGCAGGTATTGTCGATCATGATGTCTGTGATAGGAAGGCAGAATTCATCTTTGGGGCACGCCTCGTTCAGGTTGCGGAAGTCGATACAGATTCGAATCTTTCCATTTTTCTTGAGGACGGGTACTATATTGGCAACCCAATCGGGATGTTGCTCCTCACGAATGAAGCCGCTTGCTATCAGTTTGTTGACTTCGGCTTCGATCGCGTCCATGATGCCTGGGCGGAACCGTCGCTGTTGTTGCTTGACTGGCTTCGCATCTGGTCGAATATTAAGTTTGTGAAGAGCAATGTCGGGATTTAGCCCTGGCATATCTTCATAGCTCCAGGCGAACACATCAATGTATTCTCTGACAAGTTCTAGCAGCGACTCCCGTTCTTCGTCTGCTAGGCTTTTACTGACAAAAATTAGTTTTGGAGAAGATTCGCTGCCGAGATCCACTTGTATGACCTCATCTTCAGTAGGAGGTTCTCTCAGTTCGAACCGCTTTTCCTATTGTGCATCTAATTGCTGGGTCCACGGCTCTAGCTCGAGGATTTCGGGGATGTCTTCGTCTTTTTCGTAAGCGTCGGCGAATAACATTTTGACTGACAAGACTTGTCTGAACACGTCTCCGATGCTATTATCCGAGTCAGAAGTTGGTGACCCGGTTGAATGTGACTGCCAGTCGCATTCTTCATCTGAACTCTCAGGGGTCATAGTAGGTGTTACATACCCTACCCCGCATCGAGTTTTGCTATAGTAGTCTCGTGGTTTGCCTGCCGGGACTGGTGGCTTCAAAGGTAATCGTCGCCCAGTGCTGTAGTTCAAACCTGGCGTCGTATCCAGATCATACCCCTGTTTCTGCATGAGATATTTGGATTGGGGGCTATAAAGATACAGAGGCAATCTTTCGGTATCTGACCCGAGGTCGACTTCCTTTATTGTGAAGGGATGCGGGTCGTTCTTCCGACCGAAGATGATTGGATGGTCCCATCCCTCGATTATTCGGTAAGCGTCTTCTGTTGGAGTAAGCTGGATCACGGTGTACACATTTGCACTCGTGTGTGCAGGTGAGTGCCTATACCGTGTTCCATAGCATACATTGTACATAGCTTATTGAGCTCGGTGTAGTTCAAAGATAACCCTTTATTGATGAAGTAAGGTATTTTTTCTAGGGGGATTACATCGTCAGCGGAGGGAACATCAGTGTGGGCAGCCACTACTTGGCTAATTTCGGTTCCTTTTCGGCTACCCCCTGTGTAAGTGAAGACTGAGAGGACGCCCTAGGTAGCTTGATTGTCAGGGGTTCAGCTGAGGGAGCAGAGCGTGGAGTTGTTGGCAGACTTGCGACCCCCAGTTTGGCACTTGATGTGGAGCGAGGAGTGGCTGGTTCGCTAGAAGTGTCAGACCTTGCATCGAGGTGACAACCCTTCTTGGGAAGGCGTATCGTCAGCGGCTTGTCAGAGGGATTGAGCTTCCCTGTTTGGGGTTGACTGACTCTCGGTAGTCTGATTGTCAGTAGCCTCGTTGTGGGTCTCCGCACTTGGCCGGACCTTGGCAGCCGGATTATCATCTGCTCTTCTTGCACCGAGAGGCTGATTGCGTCCTTCCGCAGAGTGGCAGTAAGGGGTGCGGACTTGCCTGGTTTACGAGCTTGGAGGTGGATCGTCAGATGTCCTTCTGATCCCGTAGCTGCCTCAGTATGAGCTTATACGTCTCCTTCATCAAGGTGCCTCTTTGACTTTTCGTATAGGCGGGAGTCTGAGTAGTAGGATTCGACCCCTTTGAAGGGATCGATATCAGTAAATTCTGTCTTTACGAAGCCGTATTTGTCGACATATTTGAAGCACTGGTGTAGCGTAGAAGACACGATCATATAATCGTGTATCCATGGGCGCCCCAAGAGGATGTTGTAAGAAGTGTCTGCATCTATGACGTAGAAGGTGACTTCGGATTGGAGATCGCCAATCTGACACTTCAGACGAATCTTCCCAATAGGGTAGCTCCTGCCCGAATTGAAACCGCTGATGGCGGTGCTTGTAGGTGTCAGGCGATGCATTGGGAAGCATAGATGATGTAGCAGACCCTTCGGGATGATGCTTAAGGAAGAGCCAGGATCAATGTGCATCCGATCCACCTTCACGTCATCGATGTATCCCGTTTAGTATAGCGGGCGATCATGTAGGTTAGTTTTGATGAGCATATCCTGTGGAGTGAAGACGATGTTGGGCATTGCTCCCGTACAGGCGCTGTCTTGGAGATCCACGGGTGAGTCCTCCCCGGTGAGGTTAGATTGAGCCAGATAGGCATCGGCATTTTGGAGTGCTTCGCTCAATGCAATACGAACGTCCTTGGAGAGCCTTAGGAGTTCGTACAGTGACAATTTGGCCGGAGTATTAGCTAATTGTGCTAAGATGTCAAAGTTGTAGGGCCTCTTAGCCCTTAGGCTGCGTCTTTTCGGAGAGATTTGTCGAAGCGAGTCTCCTTTGGCCTAGGCTTGTCGGTCGTCGAAGGCTGAGCCGGTCCCGAAGCATCAGTTGTAGTGGGTTGATGATTTTCAGCTGGGTTGTCAACCACAGGTTGGGATTACGCTCCGGACCGCGTGACGATGGCTGTAGCTTCCTCGTTGTCTGCTGAGATTGTGTGGCAGGTCCTGACTTTTCTACTCTTCTTTTTGTTGGTGGGAGATGGTGTGGGCCGAGTTACTTCTGACACCAAGTCTGGATGGACCCACATGACTTTCCTTCGTGATGTGGTAAGAGGTACTGGACCAGCAGCCTGTTCCTGGTGAGGTGGAAGATTGGTAATCTCCATCGTCGCCAGAGGGACGGGGATTACCCCATCTTGAGTCTCCGTCGGAGGGAGGCTGCCGAATTGTATGGACACCATATTGGCTGCCACGGTTACCTCTTCGAAATCGATGGCCAGAGCGTTCGAATCGATGAGGCTTTGGATGTACCGTTTCAGTTGGTAGCAGTCGTGTGTAGCGTGGTGTACATAACGGTGGTAATGGCAGAACTTTGGGTTCTCCAGATCAGCCGGCCTAGGCTCCCGTCTTGGTGGAGGGAGCTGAATTCTATCTCCTTGTATGAGCATGTCCAAGATAGGCTTGACGTGGTCGTCTTCAAAAGAGTAAGTGACTTGAGGCCATTATTTGTCTACGGGCTTCGGCTCAGGTTTTTGTGCTGTATCGGCCACCATAGCCTGCTTTCCCTTGCTGTCCCGATTGTTGGAGGGGTTACCCCCATTATCGTTGTTGGGACGCTTGCCCTTGTTTTCTCCTTCCGAGATGTGCAATCCCAGTTGGCGAGCCTTCTTCAGTCGTTCTTTGGCGCTTGTGGCACTGATGATGAACGCCTTCCAATCTTTGAATTAACTTTCGCCCATCCAGAGACTGATCGTTGGGAGCAGTCTCTTTTGACAAATTTAAATTAAAGATGAATCTGAATTTTCGGAGGGCAGCTTCATGGCGGTCTGGCGGAACCGCTCGATGTAGTTCCTTGTCAACTCCTTCTCCCCTTGGACGACGTCCATGAGAGTGGACATAGTGACGTCCTTTCCTACTTCGTAGAATCGCTCCAAGAACAGGCACTTGAAGCCGGTGAAGGAGTGGATGCAGTTGTCCTGCAGATTGCGGTACCAATCGAAGGCGACTCCTTCCAACGCCCCAATGAATAACCGTGTGAGGATAGCATCATCATGGGGCAGATGGTCGGTGGTGACCTCGAAGTAAGTGATGTACCGACTTGCTGAGATTTTGCCATCATACGGGTTGATATTGAACGCCTTATATCTTGGCGGGAACGAAACATCCCTCCATTCAGCAGGGTATGGTTGCCGTATTCTGAGATCTTGAGCGTTTTCTCGGGCATGGAACATGGCTCGGAGCTTCTGGACCTCTCTCCTTACTTCTCGGGTCTCATCTGTCGCGATAGGGGCTGTTATTTTGGAAGAATTATTGCTCGGGTTTGGTGTCGCTGAGTTCGAATCCACATTGACCGCGGGGCCCGTGCTTGTTTAACCAGGCATTCCTCCTTGTAGAGTTGGCAGGGCCGCTTTAATCTCGTCTACAGACTTGACCAAAGTAAGTAATATGGCTTCGAGATTGTCGATGCGCTGGCGATCATTGGAACCACCTTGATTGTTGTCTGTCATAAAAACCGTCCTTACATGAGGAGTGATGGAAGGAACGATGGAGGATGTACCCTCCGAATCGTACCCACGCACCGAGAAGTCATCGGGATAGGTGGGAATGTTCTCTTCGGGCTCGGACTCGGAGGGAACAGTATCCCCAGCTTCAGATCTTGCTTCGTCTTGAGAGTTACGGATGCCCTCGGGGACATCAGTGTCTGTTGTACCTGATGGGAGGGTTGTTTGTCCGGGCTCGGCTCCTTGAAACATCGGATTATTACGGATGTTCGGAGGAGTGCTACCGCCAGTTCCCACGACCCCCAGCGATATGGATGATGAATTTCCCATTGCGGCAGATTTTGTCTTTGAACGGGTGTGCTGGAATACTTCGGTGGAGGACAACCGTTTAGATGACAGTTTCTTAGCTGTAGTGGTTGATATCTTGGTACTGGAGATGCTTGTCTTTTTCCCTCACCCTTTGGCGGGGACCTTCTGAGCGGAATTGCAGGAGACTACATGAGGTGCCTCATCTTCTGAGATCGGATGCTGTAGTCTTTGGAAGACGGATGGCCGATCTTCCGTCACTGCTGTGTTGTTGCAACAGCATTTGACGATAATTTGGGTGCAGCGATGTCCAAGCGAGGACTCTTTGCACGCCTACACTCCTCCTCTTTCCTTGCGTTTGTGGAGGATCGCCTCCCGCAGGTCAGAGGAACCACTCTGTCCGTTTGCCGTCGGAGGCTAGACTCGAGCGGTTGTATACAACTTTCCATCCGAGGCCCGTGTGATAGTCAACGGGATGCCCTGATAGTCAGAGGTTGGGACAACTGACTGGGCCTGATAAGCCCGCGCTGACCTAGACTTCCTCCTTTTAGCAATTGTGGGTGCGTAATAGGAGGAGTCCAAGTTGGATACCACAGAATCTGGCTTATCATCCAGAGAACCATCAGGGTCAGGACCGCATGAGAGATGGTCGAAGACTGATCGAGAGAAGCATGGAACGGACGCTATGCAGCTAGAGTTGGGTACCGTGCAGGCTGTCTGCATGCGGTTGTCTTCTGCCGTCGGATGAATTATTTTTGTGCGGCTAGGAGTCACGACCGTACAGACTGGCCGCATGCGGTTGGCAATTGTGGTCGCATGAGTTTTCTGCAAATGATTGACTCACATAGTCGTATGAGTTTCATCCGTGTGGTTGGCAACTTTAGCCGCATAAGCTATGCGGCTGACAGATATGGCCGCATGAGTTTTCTTCATGCGGCTGGCGGATGTAGCCGCATGAGCTTTCTCCCTGCGGCTGATACCCTTATGCGGCTCGGATCTCATAGAGTTTCTCTTTGCCCCTGCAAGTCCAGCATCATAGTGTTTTCTTCTACCGGACTTGGGGACAGCAGAGTCGTCTACGATCTGAAGTGGGGCCGCAGGGGAATTTTGCTCGCCGTCTTGAACAACAGAGGGTGTCTCCGCAAAAGCTTCAGTAGGAACGAAGGATCGGGGTCTCCACTCCTTACGGGCCTTCTTTGTGCGGGCTCGCTTCTGGACCGGGCCAGTGCTCTTGTCGGAGAGCATTTCTTCGAACGCCTGTTGGTCGAACCGGGCGACCATCTTTTGTTGTGTGGAGCCAAGCTTGGCTGCATCCGATTGCGTCACCAACTCCTCAGCCGTGGAGAAGTTAGTCCCCAGCAGAGTCGCCATCGTGTTTGCCATGAAATATAAAAGAACAGAACAATTATCGAAGGACCGGACTTTTACTTCACGTTACAAACTCGCTTGTACAAAGAAAGCCTAGGGACGAAAACCTAGGTACAGCAGTCTAAGTACAATTGTTTATTTTAGATTCTGGGGGGTGACGATAGAGGCTCGGGAAGGCGACGGCAGCCCTGCCTTACTCCTTGGACGATCGGTATGCAGCCTTGGCTCCTATGAGGAGATGGTTGGCATTGATGAAGAAATGCTCTTCTTGCTCCTCTGTTGCTCTTCTGGCTTCTCTCTCTCTCTGTTGTATTTTCTCTCTGATAGCGTATATCTCTCCTTGTCTCTCTCCTCTTTTTTTCGCAAGGGAATGGCACCCTTCTATTTATAATAGTGGAGGGGCATCATTAGGGTTTGGCTGATTACCCATTCTCAAAGTTGCGGCGGCCTGATGCTTAATCAATCTAGACTATTAATTTTAAGCGTGAAGGATCTGGGCCATAAATGGGGATAGCACTGAATCTTGCGAATAATTAATGCTGATTGCTTTAAATCTTCATGATTGGTTGTGTAGCTTGGATCTCTCACCACGTGTCCCATTGGCTTGATTATGAATGATATGACCTGATCTCATTAATTATGAGGATAACGTTAAATATAGTCATTGGGATCTGGTAAATCTTTGTATCTCATAATCATCTTTGCTACCAGCTGTCAAGTCTGGGGGATCATTGAATCTCTGCCACGTGTCTTAATGATGGACTCTGCCAAAGCCGCATGACATCCATGAACCGTATGAGACAATGTCTCGGCGAGCCGCATAGGTATAGTACTTGTGAGCCGCTTGGTGAGCCGCATAAGTGTAGTAATCCTGAGCCGCATGGGATGGCTTCTAGGTGAACCGCATAAGTGTAGTAATCGCGAGCCGCATGGGATGGCTTCTTGGTGAGCCGAAGGAAGACGATTCTTGCCAGCCGCATGAAGCTGTTCTTCACTGGAGCCGCATGGGGGTAGCCACGTGTCAATCTCGTATCGTGTCAGAGATTTTCTCCTATTTCCCAAAAGTCTGTCATTATGACAGGGCCATTATGATACTTTATGTCAGAGCCGTCAGCTGTCAAATCATGGCAGAGCATTAAATAGGCACACTGCTCGATGGCCAGCTGTGTGAAAGGGTTTCGTGGGTACACGTGGCGTTGAACCGCATATCTCCGTGAGCCGCATGTACTTTTAAACCGCATGCGGCTGGGGGACTCTTTGAACTGCAGGACTGTCCCTATGTAAGCCGCATAGACTTTTCGGTCCGAGCCGCATGAGACTAAGAGTCTCTCTGAACCGCATGGTACTGCTCCTGTATGAGCCGCATGGGGTTCTCCTGTTCTGAGCCGCATAGATCATTGTTCTGATATTTTTCATGCTTCTACACATTTCTCAAAGCTTTATTTGCCCTATACGAATAGCTTCTAGGAACCAGCAAGTTCGTCGGAGAACTTGGAACACTCCTGCTCTTCTAACTCCTCGGATGGACACAAACTCCCATGCAAAAGCAACACTGGTGCGGCGCCTTTTCTCTCTCTCGAAGGCTGCTGGAGTTCGCAAGCAAATTCTAATCAGAATTGTGTTAAAGAACACTTCTGAATTCTTTGTTTACTTGTGTTAAAAAATACTTCTTAAACTTTCTGTGGTGGCTTCTCTTACTTGTATATCTATTGCCTTGTGAGAGAGAGGATGCCTTATATAGGCCCTGCAGCAACTGCTCGGTTACCATAAAGTTAGGGACATGGTAAAAATCATGCTGAACATGTAGCAATCGCCCAGAACGTGCAAACGCACGTTCTGCTGCAAGTTGTACCAACTGCTCGTACCCTGTGCTCCTTGTACTCTGCGCACTGAGCCACTTGCGCCAACCTGCGCCACTGCACGACCTGCGCCACTCGCACAACGTGCGCAACGCGTGCAACGCGCACAACGTACGCAACGTGCGCAACCGGCGCACCCGGCGCAACCTGTGCACAACCTGTGCGCAACCTGTGCGCAACCTGGCGCGCAACCTGGCACGCACCCTGGCGCGCACCCTGGTCGCACAAACTGTGGTGCGCAACGTGGCAGCACAAGTGGCTCGTGCAACAAGCGCAACTAAAGTGCACTATGCGCCTAGCGATGATGCTGATGTGCTAAGTGCAAAGTGCGTCAACAAAACGCCACATTATGCCTCATGAGCCCATGAGCCGAGTCCGAGTCCGAGTCGCTAAGCCCCTACGGGGCTAGCTCCCATGGAAATAAATTTCCCAAGAGCAAAAAGCATGAATGCTTTCTATTGTTGATTTAGTTTTTTTTCCATTAGAAAAATAACCCCACATGGCACACCCATGTGCACCTCCACACCACATGTGCATCTCTAAACTAGCAAAGCTAATATATAGAGATACAACTCATTTGGTCTAGCCGATGTGGGACTAAAATTTACTTTGTAAAAGACGAAAACCCAACAATCCCCCACATATCTCTATATAAGAGTATAAGTATTCCCGACAGTAACTGTCTATCATGCATTAGGAGAGATGTCGCTAACGACTTGAATCTTCCCGCATGGTTCAAACAACAGACTATAATACAAGAATGGACTAAGCCTTGAATTCTACATCATAGCTGAAATTCTTCCCACTCACATAATGTAGTTACATGTGCTTCTGGCTACACATTAAAGTCCCTGTGCCAGCCTGGTTTCAGTGTATAATTTTGGGCGTCTACAAGTTTACCCTCAAGAGACGGCCTGATATCTCTTTGTCCATACACTATAGGTGAGTTCATGATAAAGAGACATGGCATAAAGCGCTTTCTGCTTCCCTTGCGGTACTATATGACATGGCTTAAAGCCGAGGCCTTATCCCGTACCGGGAACCTCATCGTAGTGTCATACTACTGTAGCATGAGACAACCGTCTCTTTGTAGTGCCAAACTATCCAGCATGAATCCTTAGGCTCCCTTGCGGTGTTACGCCGTACCGGGTACCTCATCGTGGTGTCGTGCCACTGTAATATGAGGAACTCCTCCTCTTTGTAGTGCTGACTACACCCCTCTTTATTTTAACATACAGCATTAGGCTAACTGCCTATTTGCGGTGCTACGCCGCTGTGGCTTGGCCTGCAAAGCCGAGGCTTTATCCTATTACTGGGCAGCACCCCACATATAGGAACCTCATTGTGGAGTCACCCCACTGTAGCATGGAGTTTCACTCCTTGTAGTGCTGCTCTACCGTGCCTCCTGTAAAGCACACCAGGCATTCACTCTACCTGAGAACTCATTAAGGCAATTAAGCCAACCTACCCACAGGAACCGTTTTTCGCAGAAAATAACAGTAGACAATAGTGGTTATAGGTCCGTAACCTCTCCATGTCCAATAGAATATGTACCCACCGTTCCTGATATTCTTCCAGTTAATGGTCCTCCCTTAAACCAAAAGCTAGATGCCTAGTAGATAAATCTTTGAACTAATAGCATAAAACTTTATGGTAGGAATACAATAACTAATATCAGAATGCCTTCAAGCCCAATTTACATGCTGAGTCATCGACCAGCTGGCGTTTGAGGCCCTTGGTGAACGGATCTGCCAGGTTCTCCTGACTCCGAACATCAATTACTGCAATAACACCTCTCTTGATAAGATCGTGTACTGCCCTGTGCTTCAACCGCACAGTCCTCTTCTTCCCGTTGAAGAGGTCATTTGATGCCACTGCCGCAGTCGTCTGGTTGTCGCAGTATATCGGTATTACCGATATTTGTGCCCCAACCACTGGAAGATCATATATGAGCTACCTACCAAAGCCATTCTGCTTCCTCGGCTGCGGTATCAAGTGCAAAGAACTCAGATTCCATGGATGACCGCGAGAGCATAGTCTGCTTTTTCTACTTCCACGATATAGCAGCTCCACCCATTATGAAAATGAATCCACCTATGGACCTCTCGCTCTCCACCTCTGAGCACCAGCTGGCATCACTGAAGCCTTCCACTACCGGCGGATCTTTGCTGTAGTACAGTGCAGATGTCTGAGTCTTCTTGAGATATCTCACTGAAGCCTTCCCTGGAAGATCTCGATACCCATAACGAGTGATCATTTTCTCAATATAATAAGACTGTGACAGCGCTAGTCTAGTATCTGTCCGGATGATCTTGATCCCTAAGATCACATCGTCTTCCCCCAAGTCCTTCATAATGAACTTGTTCGAGATAAATTTCTTTGTCTCCGTGACGCAGCTCATATTTGTACCTAAGATAAGCATGTTGTCCACGTACAGACAAACGATCATACCTCTTCCATCAGCGAACTTCGTGTAAACACACTTGTCCGTCTCGCTGACCATGTAGCCATTTGACCTTGTAACTTTGTCAAATTTCTCGTGCCACATCTTGGGAGCCTGTTTAAGACCGTACAAAGATTTTACCAACTTGCAGACTTTGTCTTTAAGACCCTTGACTACAAATCCCTCTGGCTGTTGCATATAAATCTCTTTGGTCAGCTCGCCATTTAGGAAAGCTGTTTTCACATCCATCTGATGTATCACCATCTTATGTATCGCTGCGAAAGCAATCAAAATTCTGATGGTAGTCATCCGGGCTACTGGAGCATTCGTGTCAAAGTAGTCAATCCCCTGCTTCTGAGAAAACCCCTTGGCTACCAACCTAGCCTTGAACTTGTCAATAGTTCCGTCTGCTTTCATCTTCTTCTTGAAGATCCATTTGCATCCGATGGGTTTCGCTCCTTCAGGAAGATCAACCAACACCCAAGTGTTATTTGAGGTGATGGAATCAATTTTATTATCAATCGCCTCCTTCCAGAAAACCATATCTCTGGTCTTCATCGCCTCATCATAGGTAAGCGGATCAGCTTCCACATGATAGGTAACAAAGTCACTTCCGAAGTCTTTCGGCCTCCTCACTCGCTTCGTTGACGGATCAGCGAGATCTGGTTCAACCGTTGTTTCAACAACAACATCTTCTTGGACTACATCTTCATTAAAGACCTGCGCACCCTCATTATTCTCCGGAACATCCGCAAGAATAATATTCTTGTGCCTTGCAAATTTGTCGTCAAAATATTCTGCTTCACGAGATTCAATGATATGATTTGACTCAATATCAAGAAATCTCCGAGCATCACTCTTCTCGGCATACCCCAAGAAGATCGTCTTAGTAGTCCTTGTCCCAAGCTTCTGAATCTTCAGATCTGGAAGCTTGACATATGTCAGACACCCCCACACTCGAATGACATTCAAGTTAGGTCTGACTTTGAACCAGAGTTCATGAGGAGTAATGTCAGAAGTTGCATGAGGCACCCTATTCAGAATAAAAGTGGCCGTCAGTGCAGCTTCTCCCCAGTAGCACTTAGGAAGACCAGCAGTCAACAACATTGAGTTAATCATTTCTGTTAACGTTCTGTTCTTCCTCTCTGCTACTCCGTTTGATTGAGGAGAGTACGGAGCCGTAGTCTCATTGACAATTCCATGTTCTTTGCAGAACGATACGAATTCATGAGACCTGTACTCCCCACCTCAATCACTTCTTATTCTTTTGAGTTGTTGTCCAGTCTGCCGCTCAGCTTCGGCTCTGAACTCTTTGAACTTCTCGAATATTTTGTCTTTAGCCTTCAGCAAGTAGACGAACGCATACTTTGAGAAGTCATCGATGAAGGTTATGAAATACTTCATCCCGGCCTTTGTAGAGAACTATTTGAAGTCACAGATATCGGAGTGTACCAACTCCAGAAGATCTGTACTTCGATTAACCCGAGGAAAGGGTTTTCTTGTGATCTTTATTTCAGCACAAATTTTACATTTCTCTACCTTACCCCCACACTTGGAGATAAGTCCTAGACTAGACATTATGTTTATTCGTTTACAATAAACATGTCCTAGCCTATTATGCTACAACTCAAGAGTATAAGCAGAAGGAGTGATTTCATTAATCACCTTAATTACATTGGACTGATTTACAAGCTGAATTTTGAACATTCCTTCGGTATAAAAAGCTTTCCCAAAATATGTTCCCTTGATAGACATCACCATCTGGCCAGCATTGATGTCCATCCTGAGGCCTGCGTTGCAGAGTAGGCCTCCTGAGATCAGGTTCTTGGCGATAGCTGGTACGTACTTCACGCCTTGAAGTGTCAGAGACTTCCCCGAAGTCAGCTTCAACACCACCGTCCCGATCCCGAGCACTTCAGCTTGTGCCTGGTTCGCCATCTCAACCACTTCAGAAGTAGGTGTGTAGGTGGTGAACCACTCCTTACTGGAGCAGACATGGCAGGAGGCTCCAGTGTCTACCCACCAGTCAGAGTCAGTCCTTACCGCATCAACCTGCACAATCATAGCAACAATATCAGTGATCATAGATACCGTACTAGGCTCTCCTTGCTCTGATTGCTTGGTCTTTCTTTGTATTCATTTTTGAAGTGGCCCTTCTTGCCATACTTGAAACAAGGCATCTGAGACTTTGCCTTCTTTCGCTTGAAGGAAGTCCCCTTCACGTTCAGATTGTTAGGGTCCTTCTTCTTGCTGTGGAAAGCCGCATGCTTTTCTCTTGGTTCCTTGGTATGAACCAGATTGGCGTTAGCCAATTGCTTGGACAGTGCGTCCACCTTCAGTTGAGCCCACATCTGGTCCTTAATATAGATTTCCTGCAAGATACCTATGCATGTTTGCATAGAACTTACTCCATCCAGCGGGGAGCTTTGAGACAATCCCTCCAACAACAAACTTGTCAGGGAGGGGCATCGCCTCGTCTTCCAACTTCTGTCGCAGCTTCAGAAATTCTTTTACCTGCGGTAACATGGACTTCTCGTCCTCAATGAGCCATTTGTGATAATTTTTAACCACAAAAATCTTTCTCCTGTTCTTGTCTTCTTCGTACAGTTTCTCTAGAGACTCCCATATGTCTCTGGCAATTGGTTTCTTACTATAGGATTCTGCTAGGGAATCCTCCACAGCATTCAGGATAAGCAACCTGCAAATGTTATTCTTCCTTCTCCACTTGGCCTGAAGTTTAGTAGCCGCAGTGATTGCGGCAGCAGACCCAGTATCTGGAATAGTAGGCTCCTCTTCAAGATGCACGTGATCAATGTCTCTGAGTTGAAGTGTGAGATAAACCTTCCTCTTCCAGACTTGATAATGCTCTCCATCAAACTTTTCTAACTTACAAAAGTCAGTATTGAGGAGTGAAGCATTAACGTTTTCTATCGTAGCAATAAAGCTTTGAGATTATTAGTGTCGGGGCACAATTTTTTGATAGAAAACAGAGAAGATGAAACAATTATAAAAACAATATTCCAACGCAACACTTCTAGGAAGGTTGCGCGAGTATAACGAAGATCTAAAAAGATCTCGTTTTAGAATTACGAGAATCTAAAAAGATTTTGTAATCCACAGCAATCGATCGTAGTACTTCTAAAAAGAAGATACAATCAGAATTACTGGCAGAAATAAAGAAGGTGACTGGCAAAAGATGGAAGAACTCCTGCTGGGATAAATAATCATCGTTGCTCAAAGCTTTATTCGCCCTACACGAACAGCTTCCAGGAGCCAGCAAGTTCGTCGGAGAACTTGGAACACTCCTGTTCTTCTGACTCCTCGAATGGACACGAACTCCCATACAAAAGCAATGCTGGTGCAGCACCTTTTCTCTCTCTCGAAGGCTGCTGGAATTCGTAAGCAAATTCCAATCAGAACTGTGTTAAAGAACAC
This sequence comes from Iris pallida, assembly GCA_029216955.1. Lineage (NCBI taxonomy): Eukaryota > Viridiplantae > Streptophyta > Magnoliopsida > Asparagales > Iridaceae > Iris > Iris pallida. The sequence continues at coordinate 67,779,443 of JANAVB010003400.1, read as the reverse complement.
TTTGTAAACTTTCGGTTGTGTTAAAAAATACTTTGTAAACTTTCGGTTGTGGCTTCTCTTACTTGTATATCTATTGCCTTTTGAGAGAGAGGATGCCTTGTATTGGCCCGGCAGAAACTGCTCGGTTGCCACAAAGTTAGGAACATGATAAAAACTACCCCGAACATGTAGCAACCGCCCAGAACGTGCAAACGCACATTCTGCTGCATGTTGGGCCAACTGCGCGCACCCTGCGCTCCTTGCACTCCGCGCACTGAGCCACTTGCGCCAACCTGTGCAACCTGCGCCACCTTGCGCCACTCGTACAACATGCGCAACGTGTGCAACTTGCGCAACGTACGCAACGTGCACACCCGGCGCAACCTTTGCGCAACTTGTGCACAACCTGTGCACAACCTGACGCGTAACCTGGCATGCACCCTGGTCGTGCAAACTGTGGCACACTACGTGGCAGCGCAAGTGGCTCGCGCAACGAGCGCAACTAAAGCGCACTATGCGCCTGGCGACGATGCTGACGTGCTAAGTGCAAAGTGCGCCAACAAAATGCCACATTACTCCTCATGAGCCCATGAGCCCGAGTCTGAGTCGCTAAGCCCCTACGGGGCTTAGCTCCAATGGAAATAAATTTTTCAAGAGCAAAAAGCATGAATGCTTTCTATTGTTGATTTAGCCCTTTTTTCCATTAGAAAAATAACTCCACATGGCACACCCATGTGCACCTCCACACTACATGTGCATCTCTAAACTAGCAAAGCTAATATATAGAGATACAACTCCTTTGGTCTAGCCGATGTGGGACTAAAATTCACTTTGTAAAAGACCAAAACCCAACAATCTCCCACATATCTCTATATATGAGTATAAGTGTTCCCCATGGTAACTGTCCATCATGCATTAGGAGAGATGTCGCTGACGACTTGAATCTTCCCGCATGGTTCAAACAACAGACCATAATACAAGAGTAGACTAAGCCTTGAATTCTGCATCATAGCTAAAATTCTTCCCACTCACATAATGTAGTTACATGTGCTTCTGGCTACACAATAAAGGTCCTGTGCCAGCCTGGTTTTAGTGTATAATTTTGGGCGTCTACAAGTTTACCCTCAAGAGTCGACCTGATATCTCTTTGTCCATACACTATAGGTGAGTTTATTATAAAGAGACATGGCATAAAGCGCTTTGCGCTTCCCTTGCGGTGCTACGCCGCTATGACATGGCTTAAAGCCGAGACCTTACCCCGTACTGGAAACCTCATCGTAGTGTCATACTACTGTAGCATGAGACAACCGCCTCTTTGTAGTGCTAAACTATCCAGCATGAAGCCTTTGGCTCCCTTGCGGTGTTACGCCGCAACGACATAGCTTGTAAGGCCGAGGCTTTATCCCTAACCGGGTACCTCATCGTGGTGTCGTGCCACTGTAACATGAGGAACTCCTCATCTTTGTAGTGCTGACTACACCCTTCTTTATTTTAACATACAGTATTAGGCTAACTACCTATTTGCGGTGCTACGCCGCTGTGACTTGGCCTGCAAAGCCGAGGCTTTATCCTATTACTGGGCAACACCCCACATATAGGAACCTTATTGTGGAGTCACCCCACTGTAGCATGGAGTTTCACTCCTTGTAGTGCTGCTCTACCGTGCCTCCTATAAAGCACACCAGGCATTCACTCTGTCTGACAACTCATTAAGACAAATAAGTCAACCTACCTATAGGAACCATTTTCCGCAGAAAACAACAGTAGACAACAGTAGTTATAGGTCTGTAACCTCTCTATGCCCAATAGAACATGTACCCACCATTCCTGATATTCTTCCAGTTAATGGTCCTCCCTTGAACCAAAAGCTAGATGCCTAGTAGATAAATCTTTGAACTAATAGCATAAAACTTTATGGTAGAAATACAATAACTAATATCAGAATGCCTTCAAGCCCATTTTACATGCTGAGTCATCGACCAGCTGGCGCTTGAGGCCCTTGGTGAACGGATCCGCCAGGTTCTCCTGACTCCGAACATCAATCACTGCAATAATACCTCTCTTGATAAGATCGTGTACTGCCATGTGCTTCAACCGCACAGTCCTTTTCTTCCCATTGAAGAGGTCATTTGATGCCACCGCCACAGTTGTCTGGTTGTCGCAGTATATCGGTATTGCCAGTATTTGTGCCCCAACCATTGGAAGATCATACATGAGCTCCCGAAGCCATTCTGCTTCCTCGGCTGCGGTATGAAGTGCAAAGAACTCAGATTTCATGGATGACCGCGAGAGCATAGTCTGCTTTTTCGACTTCCACGATATAGCAGCTCTACCTATTGTGAAAATGAAACCACCTGTGGACCTCTCGCTCTCCACCTCTGAACACCAGATGGCATCACTGAAGCCTTCCACTACCGGTGGATCTCCGCTGTAGTACAGTGCATATGTCTGAGTCTTCTTGAGATATCTCATAACCCGTTTCACAGCTTTCCAGTGTTCAACACCTGGGTTGCTCGAGAAATGACTCAGCATTCCCACGGCGAAAGCTATGTCAGGCCTTGTGGCAGTAGTAGCATACATCAAACTCCCGATTACGCTTGCATACTCCAGCTGCCTGACACTTTTCCCTGAATTAGGCTTCAGCTTCAGATCACACCTGTACGACGTATCGATCCCTGGAAGATCCCGATACCATAACGAGTGATCATTTTCTCTATATAATGAGACTGTGACAGCGCTAGTCCAGTGTCTGTCCGGATGATCTTGATCCCTAAGATCACATCAGCTTCCCCCAAGTCCTTCATACTCAACTTACTCGAGATGAATTTCTTTGTCTCCGTGACACAGCTCATATCCGTACCTAGGATAAGCATGTCGTCCACGTACAGACAAACGATCACACCTCTTCTATCAGCGACCTTCATATAAACACACTTGTCCGTCTCGCTGACCATGTAGCCATTTGACCTTATAACTTTGTCAAATTTCTCGTGCCACATCTTGGGAGCCTGTTTAAGACCGTACAAAGATTTCACCAACTTGCAGACTTTGTCTTCAAGACCCTTGACGACAAATCCCTCTGGCTGTTGCATATAAATCTCTTCGGTCAGCTCGCCTTTTAGGAAAGCCGTTTTCACATCCATCTGATGTATCACCATCTTATGTATCGCTGCGAGAGAAATCAACATTCTGATGGTAGTCATCCAAGCTACTGGAGCATACGTGTCAAAGTAGTTAATCCCCTGCTTCTGAGAAAACCCTTTGGCTACCAACCTAGCCTTGAACTTGTTAATAGTTTCGTCTTTTTTCATCTTCTTCTTGAAGATCCATTTGCATCCGATGGGTTTTGCTCCTTCAGGAAGATCAAACAACACCCAAGTGTTATTTGAGGTGATGGAATCAATTTTATTGTCAATCGCCTCTTTCCAGAAAATCATGTCTCTGGTCTTCATCGCCTCATCATAGGTAAGCGGATCAGCTTCCACATGATAGGTGACGAAGTTACATCCGAAGTCTTTCGACCTCCTCACTCGCTTCGTTGATGGCTCAGCGAGATCTGGTTCAACCGTTGTTTCAACAACAACATCTTCTTGGACCACATCTTTATTGAAGACCTGCACACCCTCATTATTCTTCGGAACATCCGCAAGAATAATATTCTTGTGCCTTGCAAATTTGTCTTCAAAATATTCTGCTTCGCGAGATTCAATGACATGATTTGACTTAATATCAAGAAATCTTCGAGCATCACTCTTCTAGGCATACCCCAAGAAGATCGTCTTAGTAGTCCTTGTCCCAAGCTTCTGAATCTTCAGATCTGGAAGCTTGATATATGCCAGACATCCCCACACTCGAATGACATTCAAGTTAGGTCTGACTTTGAACCAGAGTTCATGAGGAGTAATGTCAGAAGTTGCATGAGGCACCCTATTCAGAATAAAAGTGGCCGTCAGTGCAGCTTCTCCCCAGTAGCACTTAGGAAGACCAGCAGTCAACAACATTGATTTAATCATTTCTGTTAACGTTCTGTTCTTCCTCTCTGCTACTCCGTTTGATTGAGGAGAGTACGGAGCCATAGTCTCATTGACAATTCCATGTTCTTTGCAGAACGATACGAATTCATGAGACCTATACTCCCCACCTCGATCACTTTTTATTCTTTTGAGTTGTTGTCCAGTCTGCCGCTAAGCTTTGGCTCTGAACTCCTTGAACTTCTCGAATGCTTCTTCTTTAGCCTTCAGCAAGTAGACGAACGCATACTTTGAGAAGTCATCGATGAAGGTTATAAAATACTTCATCCCGGCCTTTGTAGAGAACTGTTTGAAGTCATAGATATCGGAGTGTACCAACTCCAGAAGATCTGTACTTCGATTAACCCGAGGAAAGGGTTTCCTTATGATCTTTGCTTGAGCACAAATTTCATATTTCTCTACCTTACCCCCATACTTGGAGATAAGTCCTAGACTAGACATTCTATTTATTCGTTTATAATGAACATGTCCTAGCCTATTATGCCACAACTCAAGAGTATAAGCAGAAGGTGTGATTTTATTAATCACATTAATTACATTGGACTAATTTACAAGCTGAATTTTGAACATTCTTTCGATATAAAAAGCTTTTTCGAAATATGTTCCCTTGATAGACATCACTATCTGGCCAGCATTAATGTCCATTCTGAGGCCTGCGTTACAGAGTAGGCCTCCTGAGATCAGGTTCTTGGCGATAGCAGGTACGTGCTTCACGCCTTGAAGCGTCAGAGACTTCCCCGAAGTCAGCTTCAACACCACCGTCCCGATCTCGAGCACTTCAGCTTGTACCTGGTTCGCCATCATAACCACTTCAGAAGTAGGTGTCTAGGTGGTGAACCACTCCTTACTGGAGCAGACATGGCAGGAGGCTCTAGTGTCTACCCACCAGTCAGAGTCAGTCCTTACCGCATCAACCTGCACAATCATAGCAACAACGTCAGTGATCATAGATACCTTACTAGGCTCTCCTTGCTCTGATTGCTTGGTCTTTGCTTTGCATTCATTTTTGAAGTGGCCCTTCTTGCCACACTTAAAATAAGGCATCTGAGACTTTGCCTTCTTTCGCTTGAAGGAAGTCCCCTTCACGTTCAGATTGTTAGGGTCCTTCTTCTTGCTGTGGGAAGCCGTCTGATTTTCCCTTGGTTCCTTGGTATGAACCAGATTGGCGTTAGCCAATTGCTTGGACAGTGCGTCCACCTTCAGTTGAGCCCGCATCTGGTCCTCAATATTGATTTCCTGCAAGAGACCTATGCATGTTTGCATAGAACTTACTCCACCCAGCGGGGAGCTTTGAGACAATCCCTCCAACAACAAACTTGTCAGAGAGGGGCATCGCCTCGTCTTCCAACTTATGTCGCAGCTTCAAAAATTCATTTACCTGCGGCAACATGGACTTCTCGTCCTCAAAGAGCCATTTGTGATATTTTTCAACCACAAATATCTTGCTCTTGTTCTTGTCTTCTTCGTACAGTTTCTCCAGAGACTCCCATATGTCTCTGGCAATTGGTTTCTTACTATAGGATTCTGCTTGGGAATCCTCCATAGCATTCAGGATAAGCAACCTGCAAATGTTATTCTCCCTTCTCTACTTGGCCCGAAGTTTAGTAGCCGCAGTGATTGTGGCAGCAGACCCAGTATCTGGAACGGTAGGTTCCTCTTCAAGAAGCACGAGATCAACGTCTCTGAGTTGAAGAGTGAGATAAACCTTCCTCTTCCAGACTTGATAATGCTCTCCATCAAACTTTTCTAACTTACAAAAGTCAGTATTGAGGAGTGAAGCATTAACGTTTTCCATCGTAGCAATAAAGCTTTGAGATTGTTAGTGCTGGGGTATAATTTTTCGATGGAAAATAGAGAAGATGAAATAATTGTAAAAACAATATTCCAACGCAACACTTCTAGGAAGGTTGCGCGAGTATAACGAAGATCTAAAAAGATCTCTTTTTAGTATTACGAGAATCTAAAAAGATTTCGTAATCCACAACAATCGATCGTAGTACTTCTAAAAAGAAGATACAATCAGAATTACTGACAGAAATAAAAAAGGTGACTGGCGAAAGATGGAAGAACTCCTGCTGGGGTGAATAATCACCGCTGCTTAAAGCTTTGTTCGCCCTATACGAACAGCTTCCAGGAACCAGCAAGTTCGTCGGAGAACTTGGAACACTCCTGCTCTTCTGACTCCTCGGATGGACACGAACTCCCGTACAAAAGCAACGCTGGTGCGGCACCTTTCCTCTCCCTCGAAGGCTGCTGGAATTCGCAAGCAAATTCCAATCAGAACTGTGTTAAAGAACACTTATGAATTCTCTGTTTACTTGTGTTAAAAAACACTTCGTAAACTTTCTGTGGTGGCTTCTCTTACTTGTATATCTATTGCCTTGTGAGAGAGAGGATGCCTTATATAGGCCCTGCAGCAACTGCTCGGTTGCCATAAAGTTAGGGACATGGTAAAAACTACCCCGAACATGTAGCAACCGCCCAGAACGTGCAAACGCACGTTCTGCTGCAAGTTGCGCCAACTGCGCGTACCCTGCGCTCCTTGCACTCCATGCACTGAGCCACTTGCGCCAACCAGCGCCACTGCGCGCACTGCACAACCTGCGCGACCTGCGCCACCTTGCGCCACTCGCGTAACGTACGCAACTTGTGCAACGTACGCAACATGCGCAACCTGTGCGCAACCTGACGCACAACCTGGCGTCACGCACCCTGGCGTCACGCACCCTGGCGTGCACCCTGGTCGCGCAAGTGGCTCGCACAACGAGCACAACCAAAGCGCACTATGCGCCTAGCGACGATGCTGACGTGCTAAGTGCAAAGTGCGCCAAAAAAATACCACATTACGCCTCATGAGTCCGAGTCCGAGTTGCTAAGCCCCTACGGGGCTTAGCTCCCATGGAAATAAATTTTCCAAGAGCAAAAAGCATGAATGCTTTCTATTATTTATTTAGCCTTTTTTTCATTTGAAAAATAACTCCACATGGCACACCCATGTGCACCTCCACACCACATGTGCATCTCTAAACTAGCAAAGCTAATATATAGAGATACAACTCCTTTGGTCTAGTCGATGTGGGACTAAAATTCACTTTGTAAAAGACCAAAACCCAACAGATTTGTCCAAATTGTTCTGTCCACAAAGCTAGGGAAGGGTGCAGAAGAGCTAGGGGGATTGCCTACGGATGCTCTCATATAACGATTTGGTCGAGAATGTCCCATTCTTCAAACATGTCCAAATAAGTTTATCCTTTGTGTTGTGGTCCCCAGGCGAATGGAAGTAATAGCCTTGATCTCAGGGGTGGAGAAGAGAGATGTGATGAGGGGAATATTCCAAGTCGTGCCATGATGTAGAATCAATTAACGAACTAAAGTAGGACCAGTAGGTTCTTGCTGCTGTGATGTGATCCGATATCCCAAAAGAGTTGGGAGCCAAGGGTCAGTATATATATTGATCCAACCTTCCCCGACGTCTCAACAAATGCCCTCTGCCATGATGCCACGCAGATCTATGATACACGACCAAGTAGCCAACGAGCGATGACATTTCCTTATATTCTAAAAAGAAATATTCTGCAGATAGACCCCCTTGAGAAGACGGACCCATAGTTGATCGGGTTGCGTGAGAAAGCGCCAAAGGAGTTTGCTGACCAGCGCTTCATTTACCCAGTTAGGGTTTCTGAAACCTAAAACTCCCTTTTATTTTGGTTCCATAATTCTTTTCCAGGCTAGAAAGTGAATCCCTTTCTCCTCCGTATCATGATTCCACCAGAAAGCCTTGTGTTGTCGAGCCAATTCATTCGTGGTGTCCCGAGGAAGCTTATGTGTTGACATATGGAATATAGGAATGGATCCTAATTTCGATTTGATCAGCGTAGCATGCCCAACATGAGAGAATACCTTCGCCTTCCAGCCCTTGAGTCGAGCTTGATATTTACTCAGCAGAGCAACATAAGAGGATATACAGCCTTTTGGAAAAGGAAGCGAGTGCACAAGATACTTATTGTTGATGGACATGATATTGAGATTAAGTGAGGCCGATATTGTATTTTGCTCATGTAGAGGAACATTCTTGCTGAAAGAAATGCTCAATTTTGTATAGTTGATCAACTGGCCAGATCAAAATGCAAAAGTGTCCAAAATAGTTTGGACAGTTGAGAGAGATGAAGATTGAGTCCGACCAAAAATTAGGAGATCATCAGCAAATAATAGATGGATGATGGTAGGGGCATACCTAATGAGCCGTAAACCCTGGAAGAGGTTATCTCTTTCGTAGCAATAGAACAGTCTGGATAGGACTTCTGAGCACATGATAAATATAAAAGGAGACAAGGAGCAGCCTTAACGAATCCCTCTAGTCGGCTGAAAGTGACCCTCCGAACGGCCGTTAATGAGGATGGAGAATAATGAGGAGGTGATATACTTCATGATGAGAGAGTTCGTGTGCCCTTGAATCCGAAAACCATGGAGGACACTCTTGGTGAATGGCCATGCAAGGCGATCATATGCTTTCGGTTATACGGAAGAAAATGAGAAAAAGTTTAAAATTATATATTTTTTCTTTTTTAAATTAAATGGTTGATGATATACATACGTCTTAGACGGCTCATTTTTGAGCCATTTCGAAGCCGCATTTTATAGTACAAGTTAGAATCGGGTCGAATTGTGACTAGAAGTTCAATCGGAATGATCACCGGGTTTGTGTACAAGTTAGAAATCGGATTTTTGGTCATAATATTGTGCAATTAGAGTATAGCACAAGGAGAGATGTTTGAGTGAGATATGAATGTCACAAGTGTTGGTGGACTTGTTTAGATCGTACAGGTGAAGTTGGTTAGAAGAAAATAGCTAATCTAGTACTCCTACTCAATACTACCGTAAAGGTTATCTAACGGGCATAAAAGAAAGTAAAAAAATTATCGATTAATAAAATATCCAAATTTTATTCAAACCAAACCCTAATTGTCAACTAACCATAATATTAAATTTCAGAGCGCTTAAAATATTCACAAAAAAAAATTATTTGATATAAAAGGAAATCAAATAAAAAAAAATATACAAATAAATTTTAAATTGATATTATATAGTAACAAATAGATAATTTGGATGATAACAAAAATAACTATCAATAATTATAGTTATTTATCCGATTTCTTGAATTAAAAAATAATTATAGTTTTTCAATAGTTATTTTTTTGTTATTATTGAAATTTCTTGGATTTAAAAATTTAATTAAACATTTTTATTTGGTACTATCCAATGTATATCACTAATAGATAATTTATTATTATTCATACACAAAATTTATTTGATAAATAATTTTATATACATACAAATTAAATAGATATTATATAGATAAAAATAGATAATTTGGAAAATAAAATAATTATAAATAACTATTTTTATCTCTAAAATATCTATAGAAAATATTTATAAATAAAACTATTTATTTGATTTTTTAATAACAAATTATTTATATAGATAAGAAATAGATAATTCTAATGTTAAAAAATAACTATTTTGATGATATATTACAAATCAAACATATCCCAATCAAACAAATCCAAACAAACCAAAACACCAGCCAACAAAAAAAATCCAAAAAAACTAAAGTTTTTTTTTATTGCCAGTATAAACTACCGTAATATGTGCATTTTTTTATTTCTTCGAAGCTTTTATTTTCTGTATTAATAATCATGTTTGTATTAATTTGTATCATTCCATTTAAATCTCAATCTCTATCCTAAACAAATGTTAGGAAAAAGGAACGAACGAAATAGTTACATTTTTTATATAGTTTTGTTTGTAACATGATATCTACTCTATCTAACATTTACATATATACAACTCTCCACTCCCCAAAAAAGCCAAACCAAAACAGAAAAATCCATGTTGGAGTCCAGTCTGAATTTGGTAATAGCATATTTATGGAGTCCAAATCTGATTAAATATTTGATTTAATTTGATTTAGATGGCCATAATTGGTGCTAGGCTATTTTAGATATAATAGGATTCTTATTTGAGGGTTTTCTATTTAAGGGATCCTATTATAATCTAAAATAGAATGTTGATCGGCTATTTTAGGTGTAGTAGGATTCTTATTTGAGGGCTTCCTACTTAAGAAATCCTATTATAACCTAAAATAGGTTTTTCTCATCCTATATATATATGGGGTGAGGGTGGAGGCACAAAACACAACACAAAAGTGGAGATTCGATGTGCTCGTCCACAGAAAATCTAAGAAAAAGTTTCGCACTTTGCTCTTAGGACTTCGTCATCCAAGACAGAAGGAAGAATAGATCTAATCGAGGGATCATCAACTTCGGTTAGGGAGATTGCTACGAGTTGGTGAGCGATTTCAATTGTAATCTCTTTCTTTTCTTCTTGAGTGTGGTGAAAGGGTTGAACATATTAGGGCAAAGGGTTCAACATTAGTTTTTGTCAATCTTGTAATTTCATCTGAGTTGTAGAGATTGGGATTTGTCTAGGTGACGTAGTCACCACCATATACTTGTCTTTATCTATGCTTGGTGTCCGTTACACGGGGGTTGGTTATTTCAGGTAGGTTAGCCAAAGTTTTTACTGCGGCAACGTCTCAGACACGGTATCGAAGTACATGGGGACGTATCCGATTCCCAACATCTAGTATCAGAGCTTTCGAGGTTCTGGAAACCACGTCTATGGAGCAGATGAACACTCGTATGATCACCCTTACAGGAGAAAACTGGGCGATTTGGAAGCCAAGGATGGAGGATCTACTCTGGTGCAAGGACTTGCATGGTCCGTTAGAGGGCGACAACGCAAAGCCAATGGACAAAGCTACTAAAGACTGGAAACGACCGGATCAGAAGGCTGTTGGATTCATCCTCCAATGGTTGGATGATTCGGTGTTTCACCACGTGTCCATGGAGAGTTCAGCAAAAGCATTATGGGAGAAGCTGCATTCGCTGTACGAAAGGAAGACGGCTGGCAACAAAGTATTTTTTATTCACCAACTCGTCAACTCGAAGTACACGAAGGGTGCCCCAGTGGCACAATATTTGAACGAGGTTCAGGGTATCATCAATCAGCTGTCTACGAGGAAGAAGGTGATAGATGATGAGCTTCAGGCCCAACTACTCTTGAGTTCTCTGCCGGAAAGCTGGAAGACGTTGGTGGTATCGGTGAGCAACTCCGCGCCCGATGGAGTTGTCACGATAGAGGCAGTCAAAAGTAGCTTGTTGAATAAGGAAGCACAAGCAAGTGGAATCGTCACATGAGTCCGCTCTGGTGACTTCCTACGTGATGGAAAGACCCAATTCACAGACGAGGACAGGGGGAAGTTCTCAGAATCTTGCGATTGTATACCGCAAGAAGGGCTGCTATCACTGTGGCAAAAGGTGTCATATCAAGAGGAACTGCATGAAGCTCAAAGCTGAGAAGGCAAAAGGCAAGGACGATCAGGAGGATCTCACAACAATGGGAGATATCATCATCACAATAACCGACACAGAGGAACCTTGTGGCATGTGTCATGACGGCGACTGGGTCATGGACACGGGGCCGTCGTATCATGCCACTCCACATTGGAAGATCTTCACGTCATACCGCGGCATCAGGTTTGGACGTGTGAAGATGGGCGACAAGGGAAAAGCTGCAGTTAAAGGCATCGGAAATGTGCACTTAACAACGAAGGTCGGTGAGAAGCTCGTTCTCAAGGGTGTGCGACATGTACCGAATTTGTGCTACAACTTACTTTCGGTAGGAAGGCTGAGAGATGATGGCTGTCGCAGTCTGTTTGGGGACAAAGATTGGATGCTTGCGAAGGGTTCCCAACAGCTGGCTCGAGGAGATTTGTGTTGTGGCATGTACAAGCTCAAGCCTCTGAGCTGTACAGGTAGGCCACAGCCACCGGATAGAGGCTCGAGGGGTGCTGGATAGGAGGTGGATCGTCGAAAACTTGCTGAGGAGGGGCTTCAAGGTTCTTTGAAGGATACGGTGGATTCGGTTCGTCGAGACAAAGCGACGGACGGTGGTGAGTCAAAGATTGAGGATCAGTCTGTCGGTCCCATGACAGCTGGTCGGTCTCCAGGTGGGGGTTGCTCTACGGATCCGATTTTTGCGACGGATGGTTTGCCAAAGCTTCATGGAGAGACATTGCTTTCAGCAGTTCGAAGCCAGAAAGGAGATCAAGGTTTACAGAAAACTCAATCTGTGGTAGGAGCATCATTATTCACACAGTTTAGGGGGAGCTGTGGGTCATCGATGGCATGCACAGTGCGTGATGTTCTGCTCGAGAACGTATGTGTATATGGGAGCTTCATGTTCAAACATGAAGGTGGGAAGGTTCAGGAGTTCGAATCTCAGGAGGACCGCACCGTCTGCTTGGTTGGGCCAGCTAGGGATGAAGAAGCTCGTCGGAATGTTAACACTTTTCGGTAGAAGACAGAAATCGGGGACAGGCAGTCGAGACTTGCGGTGAGGCTGATCTTCAGGGACTTCGGTCTTGATCGTGTTATTGATATCGGCAGGATCCCTGTAGTATAAGAGATGCTACGCATGACGCATGGCTGCTAGCGTCGACGTGACGGTCGAGGAGCTGGAGAAGAAAGGAAATGCAAAGCAGCTCGTAGGATTGAAGATCAGTGGAATGGGGAAGCAGGAACTCTGTCGCATGACAACAGGCATGGAGTCC
>JANAVB010003400.1:67694259-67761759 GCA_029216955.1 Iris pallida | reverse complement strand
GTCCCGAGTGGACTCTCTGATGCAAGTATAAGTCAACATCCTCGTCCCGAGTGGACTCTCTGATGCAAGTATAAGTCAACATCCTCGTCCCGAGTGGACTCTCTGATGTAAACAGATCAAGACAAACACCCTCATCCCGAGTGGACCCTCTGGTGCCAAGGAAATAAACACCCTTGTCCCGAGTATGGACTCTCTGGTGCAACGGATCAACCCACGTCCCGAGTGTGGACTCTCTGGTTGTGCAAAACGATAACCAAGGATAATGCAGTTCACTACACGCACTTGTTCTATGACATGACTCAAGCAAGATACTGGTGAGAAACTCCAAGTATGAACCACAAGACCAAACATGAAAACGGCTATATGCAATGAAAACAACTCAACATAATATAATACGAAAAGTACATGTCCATAAACAATCAAAACTGGGAAATGAAATACAATGCATGTAAATAAAACTGTAGAGAGAGGCAAGGTATACTTGCCTGTGGTCCTTGCAAAAACTGTAGTCACAAGTCGAGGATGAGGGGATGCCGATCTAGGAGCTGTCAACCTATAACAAATATCGCACCATGAACCGTGCACGAAAACTATAAATCAATTTTAATGTTCTAGTTCTAAATTCATGGAATAGTGGCTAGTTGGGTTACTAATCTAATAATAATTAATTCTAGAATAATTCACTTAAAAACCTAACTTAACCTAATAATAATCTGAATATAATCTAAACATGCAAGTTTGGCCATCAAAAGTCGTGTTTTCCAATTTTAGAAACTATGGCACGCAAATCGAGACGTGCCGTTGACTATCTAGTCAAACGCTGCAAACTCTAGATTTGAAAGTGCTCCTTGGTAGATTTCAGTGCCACGAGTGCGCTGGAATCAACCGTGCCGCAAAATCATGCTTTGGTCAAAAGTTATCGCTGTTATCGCTAATCGTGACCAAAACCCTGATCAACCGATCAATTCTGAGTTCAACAGAATAACTAAAATACTAGATGAACGAATTAATTTCTGGAAAAAATATATGTCGTAGAGCTCTGTGTTAGCTTTCTGAAACTTCAAACGGTTCGTGATTTCGATTTCCGGTCTTCCCTCCGAAAACACCGGAACGTGTCAAGTTTCGGACAACCGACACTCTACGAATTTTCCAGAAATTTAGGAATAATATCTACGAAAATAAATTACATAATCAGAAATCTTACCTCGATACGAATCCAATAAAAAATGGCGCACGAAAAGTACGTCGGAGTTGGCGAAAATCGCTTCGGGAAGTCGGAAATCCTAGATGAGTTCTCCACAAAAGACTGCTGGAATTTAATTAGGGTGAGCGAATATAATAATATATATAAGAGAGAGAGAGAGGCGGCCACTGTAGCAGCTAGTACCGACATGTGGGCCCCCCGTAGGTGGATTTCTGGGTACTTATTTATTTAATTCAGAAAATTATTTAAAAATCATTTTAAGTCCAAATAAATCAAAATAAATTGCAAAAAATCCAAAAAAATTCTAGAAAATTCTAGAAAATATTTCTAATTGACTAGAATATAAATAAAATATTTTAACACAAAATATCATCGTGTGACCTTGCAGTAGATTCCAAAAACCTATAAAATATAAATTCTATATGTTTTAATTATATAAAAATTCCCAAAAATTCTAAAAAAATCCAAAAATTGTAGAAAAATACAGAAAATATATTTAACAAAATACTGGTCTCAAAATAGTCACAAATGGCCTCAAAATAAATTATGAAAGTCATTCATAAATATTAATCTTCATAGAATAAATATTTAAAAATATATAAAAATGTCTAAAAATCATAATAAAATATATTATAGCTATAGAATGCTTATAGACCACAAGCTGGTCATAAATCCCCTGTGGGCTTAGTCACAACTCCTATGATCATAGAAAAATTAAATGTAAACTAATCGAATAAAAATAATATCACTAAATTATAATCGGGATGGCAGATGCCACATACTATCCCCCTTAAAAATATTTTCGTTCTCGAAATTCTAATTTGTAACTATTCCTTAAAATTCAAAGTCTACTATTACCTTAATCTCCTCAAATTTATTTTCACAAAAATATTTTATAACCCTCTATAGTCATTTTATTAACTCCGAATACTTGAGGACTTCTATCCACCTTTGGTCACACTACACCCTCAAAACACAAGTCGCTAAAACTTTATAACCTTCCAACTAGTTGCTAAAATCAATACCAATAGATATCTATGGCATAAAGTACCTCTAATCCCCTCTTATCTATCATGCAACCAAAACTTAAATAATCAAGCAATATTAAACTATAGCTTAAGAATTTCTGATAAATTCTAGTCAGCACGATCATTCGTCACCTCGAAATAGGAAGCAACGAGAATCAATGGTACGAGAAAGCAAGAAAGAATAATCGAGAGAAAATATGGAGTTTCAAGAACGGTAGAGAGATTTCTAAAAGAATTTTCAAGGCAGTGTGGATTGAGATTTCTAAGGTTTAGTCATATTCGCAGGCTCGTATCAGTAAAGTTACGTAACCGATACGATATGCTCTGACCTGCATGGGCCACCAAAAAAACTTGTCACGACCCGCACCCGGATATACGGGTTCGAATATGTGGGCCACGTCCAGCCTACGCCGCAGTATCGACGGTAGAGCGCTGTCAAGTACCCTAAACTAACTATAACATCTAAAGATCCATAACTAGAAATGTACTTATGTCACATCACGAAAACTAAGGAAGATAAGACAAGAAATAATAACAATATCACTAGAACAACCAGAATCTACAAGGATCATAAGACAGAAAAATAAGGAAGGAACAACAAGACTAACTAAGGATAACTACTAGGCAACTGACATAGAAGAATAGTGAGATCCACCTCAGCTAGCAACATCATGAAGTCCAATACTGAGGGCACAACTACTCCTAAAATTTTGTCAACATATACAGTCAGGATGGAACGAGCACAAATCTCAAATAACAGTTCTAATTAGACGATATTGAAAATGTAGCAGTAAATAGAGAGAATATACAAGAAATCATGAAATGTACATGTGAGTATCATGGCAAGGTAAGCTGTAAATCAAGAGCTAGAACAAGGCAAGTAAAACTGATCATGGCATGTACAAGAATCAAGAAACATCTATCTAAGTGTGTGAGTACTAGCTACAATACGTGGCCGGCTTGGGAACTTACACAATATTAACAGGCCTGGCTAACCATACGTGGGGTGTATGATCAACACTCACAATCAATAGGTGCACAATGGGTGCACAATAGGCTTTGACCATATATCTATACTAATACTCCCCGTCCTCTGACTAGTATAGTGGATCCAACCATGACACATCATGACACGCGATTCTCTGAGAGGGTAGCTAGCCTTCGCAGGAATCGTGTCTATACAATGCACAAGAAACAAGAAAAACTTGCACAAGATATACCAAGAAAAGCGAGGAATAACATGTCATGACGGGGTCCAGAGAAATACCAATCCGTGTGAACAATGTGTCAAGAGAACAAGGATATCTACACTAAATACAAGAAACATAAATGATATCATAAAACAGAAATATTATCAGAGAATGTACTCGCCTGAGATCTGGCGGTGCGCGACCGAGGCCCGCACACGCGCAATGGCTCCTGCGCTGCTGTCCAAACGTGCTGCTGTTGCACGTTGCAGCTGTAGCTGCTGCTGCGGCAGCGGTCGCCGGCGGTGCCTGTGGCGACGGCGACGGCGAGATGGTAGAGGTGATGGTCATGGTGATGGTAGTGGTGAGCTTGATGATGATGATGGTTGAAGTGGTGGATATGGTGGCAATGATGAAGAATGGAGAAGGAGGAGGAGAAGGAGTGGGTCGACCATGGAGGAAGAGGAGGTCGGCCACGGGAGTGGTGGTTGGCCGAGCATAGGTTGGTGGTGGTGTGCTATGAATGATGGTGATGGAGTGGTATAAATTAAAATAGTAGAGAGAGAGTTATTAGTTTATGTGTGTGTGGTGTATATAAAAGGGAGGAGAGAGAAAGTTTTAGATATTATAGAAAGGGAGGGGGGGGCTATTCGTTTACAGGAGGGGGGTTGTGTGTGATAATATAGAGTGTGATGTGAGGTGAGAGAGAAAGTGAGATATTATATATATATATATATATATATATATAATAAATATATATATATATATATATATATATATATATATATATATATATTTATATATATATATGCATATATTTGAAATGGAGAGAGAGAATTAGATATTTGTAGAGAGATATTTAAAAATAGAAAAAAGTGGAAATTTATGTGGGGTGTTTGGGTAGTCACGAGAGGACAACATAGAGCTTGGGTTCGGGGTCGGTCGAGCCGGGTCGGATCAAAATCGGACATGGTGAAATATTTGAATTAAAATAGGTATTTATGATCATAGGAAAATAAGTAACATGCGAGGACTCAAATAAATAGGACACAAGTATCATGTGGGTAGTAGACTTCATGTGGGCCAGGTCCATACTTTGGATTGACAGGTTGGGTCGATGTCGGGTCCCGAAATTAAATTGGAAGTTAAAACAGGTTTTACGGTAGATAATTAATTGGACTAAATCGACCCAAAAGTTGTGCGAAGCAATTGAAGCACAAAATGGAGTGTCTGGGTGGGACACGAAGGTCATGGGTGAAGAGCGTCTCGAGTAGATCAGGCATGACAAGTTGGTTTCAAGAAAAAGACTAGTCTGGTGCTCCTAGATTAAAAGTCATGGTAACGTGCTTATGAGGATCAAGGAAAAGAGTGGGAAATCAATTAATAATTAAATGGTCTAAATTGACCCGAACTTGCGCGAAGCAAAAAGAGTACAAGGAAACAAGTTCGAGTGGGACACGATATATCAAATTGAAGATAATCTCATCTACTACAAACTTCAAGAAGAAAGTTTTCAGAGACTGGCATCCCTGATGCTCTAGAAATCCAAGTAACGGTAAAGAGCATTTAATCAAATAATAGTCAAATAATAATATTTATTCAAAATAATTGATTTATAAAATAAAAAAAAGCCCTAATTTCAGGGGCTTACAATCCTGCCCACCTTATAAAAATTTTGTCCTCGAAATTAAAATCATCCAATAGGTCAAGCTAAAACACACAACTGCTATGGCTACAGTACCCAATCTGCTACCCTTGTGATCATCTATGTTGTTTCTCTCTATAGGTATTTTGGTTCAGGTTCATCAAGCTTCTTCCATAAAAACTGTCTATTTTACCCCTAAGAATCTTCATATCAATAAGAACCCTTGCGTATATTCTAAAATATAGGTCATCTTCGAGATACGTATATATACATCAACAATAATTAACCATCAACCAAAATTCCAATCTCAATATCAATTTGTTTGTTTCCTTATCCAGTCCTAAGTATCTTCATCCTATTAATCACAAGCTCCATGAAATTATACATTCAAAACATATTCTTGGCATTGAGCTTTCTCTCTTTTACTCAAGAACTCCTGAATATAAACCCTCAAATTCAAACTCTTAATTCATTTACCGATTTATTTATTACCCATGTACATATGTCCTTATCTTGTTCATGCTATCTTCCGATCTTGCACGCAATTTTATCTCCTTCTATTTCATTCTACATATCGATCTATCCTCCTATCATAAGTAAATGGCTTGTAGATAACCAATAATCACTTGGTCATTAAAGTCCTACAATGCTCAACCCTCGAACCTAAGCACAAGATTATAGTCCTTAATCCGTAGTCACAAAAATATAATATTTCATTACTCCATCTTAGATACCTTATCACCAATCTATAATATTAAACTAATCATCCTTAATGGTTTCTAAGTCCACTATAATCAGTCACTCGTATTTGTCCTATAAGCTTAACCCAATAAATCCCTAGGAAAAATATACTCATCACAATCACACATAATAACATGTTATAGTTACACTACAGAATCTGTTAACAAGGTCTGGCTATTTCAGTCATCAATTAAATAGAAGGAAACAAAGGCCTAAGACTGGGTCGAGCAAACCATATCAATATTCAGACAAGGTAAGGGTCAAGCAAGACAGAAAAGATTGTCGAAATATTTCCAAGAATAGTACGAGGCCAAACGAGATGCATAGGACGTAGTCAAAGTAAAACTCAAGAACCATATATCTCCGTAATTATGTCACATGAAGTTACTATCGCGCTAGTGTGCATCTGGCTGCGATTAACTTCCTTGTTCCATAATACAACGGATGGCTGCAGTGCACAGCTGACACGCCAGATAATATAGATTCCTGAACTTAACTTGGCTAATATCTGCGAAATATTTCCAAACAATTTTTGCAAAATGAAGGATAAGATGTTAGTCAAAATGCTTAGGGAGTGGTCCAAGTAGAATTCGAGAACATATTTAACCATGATATCGTTATCCGAAGTCATGCCTCGCCAGTATTTCTCTGGAGGCAACTCCCGATTCCGTAATACAAGGATAATATACCTTTCGAACCTTTTCTGAATCAATCCATGAGGCACTTTCAACAATTACCGAGAAGGACAAGAAGAATTACCCAAGAGACTAGCGAAAAAGAGTTTAGTCAAATCATAGGAAGATGGAACATAAACAATCATGTCGAGAAATCCTAGTTAGGCTGTAGATAGACAGAGTTAACCAAGACGTGGAAGAATGATGATAAGAATTTGTTCTTGCTCATCCGGTCATAACGAAGTGATCCGATTTAAGATACAGTCTGATAACCATTCACGTCTTCCTGAAATTATGTTGTCCAAATTTTTGCCACGCCAGTAAGCATAGCTGCAATAAACGATGGAGTCCATAACTACGGTATACATCCTATAATTATGTCATCTAGATTCCTTACCACGCCAACCGGTATGGCTGCAAGAAAATCTAAATTCCATAACTAGGATAGTATATCCAACATCAGGCTCCACGTCCCTGTCATGCTAGCTAGTATGACTGCGATAAATTCTAAACTCCATAAATAAAGTAGACATTTATCGTTCTGATCGAATATGTTTATCAGAATATCTTAACTCAATTCATAAAAATCTGATCTTAGATACAAAGTCGAAGTCAATAACGAACGAACATCAAGATTCGAAATTCAACGATGAATCAATAATAAGTAAATAAAAAATAGCAAAAACAGATTCCGATGCAGGGTTTAGGAAAAGTTCTCAGGAAGATTCCAAAGATACTATCTAGATCAAGATTGAAGGTTCTGAAATATAATCTAAAACAATCTCAACCTGATATGAGACTGGCAAATCATATTTGATTCTCAACCTAAAGGATATATAAGTTCAACTTATACCTTCCCTTTGGGATCCACAACTCATCCTAAGAAGGAATAAAGTTTGATACGGACAAATATTTCAAAAATCAAGATGAATAGAAACAAGTGGGAAAAGATTTGAAAAGCTTTCGAAATAAGATTCCCAGGGTCATCCCTGGAACCTACCAAGAGTTTTTAATATGTGACTGAGTACCAAAATCCTAAAATATTCCATGACTCAACCTTAATCCTATGGCAGGCTCGTAGTAGTACAGATAAGCTCAAGCACTACCATGACTTCGCATTAATTGCAAAGACAGACCTGCATGGGCCACCACAAAAATGTGTCACGACCCGCACCCGGATATACGGGTACGAATACGTGGGCCACGCCCAGCCTACACCGCAGTATCGGCGGTAGAGCGCTGTCAAGTACCCTAAACTAACTACAACATCTAAAGATCCATAACTAGAAATGTACTCATGTCACATCACGAAAACTAAGGAAGATAAGACAAGAAATAATAACAATATCACTAGAACAACCAGAATCTACAAGGATCATAAGACAGAAAAATAAGGAAGGAACAACTAGACTAAATAAGGATAACTACCAGGCAACTCACATAGAAGAATAGTGAGATCCACCTCAGCTAGCAACATCATGAAGTCCAATACTGAGGGCACAACTACTCCTAAAATTTTGTCAACATATCCAGTCAGGATGGAACGAGCACAAATCTCAAATAACAGTTCTAATTAGACGATATTAAAAATATAGCAGTAAATAGAGAGAATATACAAGAAATCATGAAATGTACATGTGAGTATCATGGCAAGGTAAGCTGTAAATCTAGAGCTAGAACAAGGCAAGTAAAACTGATCATGGCATGTACAAGAATCAAGAAACATCTATCTAAGTGTGTGAGTACTAGCTACAATACGTGGCCGGCTTGGGAACTTGCACAATAGTAACAGGCCTGGCTAACCATACGTGGGGTGTATGATCAACACTCACAATCAATAGGTGCACAATGGGTGCACAATAGGCTTTGACCACATATCTACACTAATACTCCCCGTCTCCCGACTAGTATAGTGGATCCAACCATGAAACATCATGACACGCGATTCTCTGAGAGGGTAGCTAGCCTTCGCAGGAATCGTGTCTATACAATGCACAAGGAATAAGAAAAACTTGCACAAGATATACCAAGAAAAGCGAGGAATAACATCTCATGACGGGATCCAGAGAAATACCAATACGTGTGAACAATGTGTCAAGAGAACAAGGATATCTACACTAAATACAAGAAACATAAACGATATCATAAAACAGAAATATTATCAGAGAATGTACTCGCCTGAGATCTGGTGGAATATGTCAACTGGTCCAAGAACAGTGCCTCGAGGACCTATAGGTGGAATACTGTGTTAATATAAGGGTTTGGAAGTAAAATTAAGTCATACTAAGTCAAACTAGGTCAAGGCAAGTCAAGGCAAGTCAAACTAGGTCAATCTAAGTCAAGGGTTGACTTACAGTTAACTTTTGGTCAACTCTGGTCAACCCTAGGTCAACTCTAGGTCAAACTTGACTAACATTGACTAACAGTTGACTTTGGGTCAACTGGTCAACTTCGGTCCAGTTCTAGTAAATTTAGGCTACGGTTGACTTTCGGTTGACTTTTGGTCAAAATAGTCAACTGTGGTCAACCAAGGTCAAAACTAGTCTAACCGAGGTCAATGTTGACTCTACTTCGACGTTTAGTCAAGGCAGTCAACTATGGTCAAATTGGGTCAAACTAGTCTTTATAAACATCTACACGGTCAACACATTCAATTTCAGTGGTTGTGAAATCACTGGAATCGATGGATCTCAAAATACAACAAAATGAGATATTATAATAATAGGGTGAAAACCTACAGATATTGTCGGATGGTGAAACAACCATTACCAACGTGTCCAGAATGGTCAAATCAGCTAGGATAGCCTATCTACAAGTCCAATTTGGACACAGGAGAAAAATGGTAATTTCGGGTCAAAACGGTATCCGTGTCGGACCCGCTTTGCACCGAAAAATGTGCCAGAATAAAAGTGCACTAAACCTAACAAATTATACGTCCACGAATCCAAATGACGATACGAACCCAACGGTACATCCGGAATTGGATTCCGTTGACCCGATCTCAAATTGGTCCGTTGACCAAAATATTGAAATTCCGATTTGCACGAAAAAGCGTGTCGGAGCCAATGTCCTCAAAACTCAGCAAATTATATGTCAATGAGTCCAGAATGACGATACGAACTCAACGGTATATCCGAAATTGGATTCCGATGAGCCGATCTCAAAATGACCCGTTGACCCGGATATTGGTATCCGACTTGCACCGAAATGCGTGCCGGAACCAATGTCCACTAAAACCTAGCAAATTATTTGTCAACGAGTCCAGAATGATGATACAAACTCAACGGTATATCCGGAATTGGATTTCGATGAGCCGGCGTCAAAAAGTCCCGTTGACCCGGACTGTGGGACCCGCTTTGCACCGAAATGTATGCCAGGACCCACGTCCTCCAAATCTAACAAAATTTATATGAAAACATGTCAGAACAACGCCACGAGTCTACTGGTGGTGTCAGAAATTGAATCCGGAGTCCCGGGTTCAAAAATGGAATTTTACAAGTTGGAAATTATGAATTCGGACTGCCAACTTTGGTGTCGAATTCAACCAATCAAACGTGCTCACAATGAAACGAAACTGGAGGGGTAGGAAGAGGGTTATACCAGCTTCGCATAGGAACCAGTGGCACGCCAGACGGATCCGCGATGGAGGAGATACGAACCGGCGAAGTTGGCTCCGTAAAACTGTCCAAAAATTATACAATTTAAACGGTCAACTTGGTGGCCGGTTTTGATGTATCAAATGACGAAAATAACGGATGAAATTTGAGAGGGATGAAGGGGTATATACCGAGATTGTGACAGAGTAAAGAAATTGCCGATCCAACGGTCGGATTGTCCGAAAAAACTGCGCAAAGTCGCTGCGACGAGGCGCACATTCAGACTTCGATTCCGCGCGCGTCACAGCGGGATCCCGTACAAAATGCAAAAATCGTGTGTTTCACGCGTCGGGAAAGAAGGCGCACACCACGGGAAGGCCGCTGGATATTCGTCGGAGTGGGGGTGGCCGCCCACGGCGGTGCGTGGCTGGCGGCAGCACCGTACGGTGGCGCGGCGGCGCGCGACCGCGGCCCACGCAGGCACAATGGCTGCTGCACTGCTGCCTAAACGTGCTGCTGTTGCACGCTGCAGCTGCAGCAGCTTCTGCGGTGGCAGTCGCCGGCAGTACCCGTGGCGACGGCGGCCGCGAGATGGTGGAGGTGATGGTCATGGTGATGGTGGTGGTGAGCTTGATGATGATGATGATGGTTGAAGTGGTGGAGATGGTGGCGATGATGAAGAATGGAGAAGGAGGAGGAGAAGGAGTGGGTCGGTCATGGAGAAAGAGGAGGTCGGCCATGGGAGTGGTGGTTGGCCGAGCATGGGTTGGTGGTGGTGTGCTGTGAATGATGGTGATGGAGTGGTATAAATTAAAAGAGGAGAGACAGAGTTATTAGTTTATGTATGTGTGTATATAAAAGGGAGGAGAGAGAGAAAGTTTTAGATATTGTAGAAAGCGAGGGGGGCTGTTCGTTTACAGGAGGGGGGTTATGTGTGATAATGTAGAGTGTGATGTGAGGTGAGAGAGAAAGTGAGATATTATATATATATATATATATATATATATATATATATATATATATATATATATATATATATGAAATAGAGAGAGAGAATTAGATATTTGTAGAGAGATATTTAAAAATAGAAAAAAGTGGAAATTTATGTGGGGTGTTTAGGTAGTCACGAGAGGACAACATGGAGCTTGGGTTCGGGTTCGGTCGAGCCGGGTCGGATCAAAATCGGACATGGTGAAATATTTGAATTAAAATAGGTATTTATGATCATGGGAAAATAAGTAACATGCGAGGACTCAAATAAGTGGGACACAAGTATCATGTGGGTAGTAGGCTTCATGTGGGCCAGGTCCATACTTTGGGTTGACATGTTGGGTCGATGTCGGGTCCCGAAATTAAATTGGAAGTTAAAACAGGTTTTACGGTAGATAATTAATTGGACTAAATCGACCCGAAAGTTGTGCGAAGCAATTGAAGCACGAAATGGAGTATCTGAGTGGGACACGAAGGTCATGGTGAAGAGCGTCTCGAGTAGATCAGGCATGACAAGTTGGTTTCAAGAAAAAGACTAGTCTGGTGCTCCTCGATTAAAAGTCATGGTAACGTGCTTATGAGGATCAAGAAAAAGAGTGGAAAATCAATTAATAATTAAATGGTCTAAATTGACCCAAACTTGCGTGAAGCAAAAAGAGTACAAGGGAACAAGTTCGAGTGGGACACAATATATCAAATTGAAGATAATCTCGTCTACTACAAACTTTAAGAAAAAAGTTTCCAGAGACTGGCATCCCTGATGCTCTACAAATCCAAGTCACGGTAAAGAGCATTTAATCAAATAATAGTCAAATAATAATATTTATTCAAAATAATTGATTTATAAAATTAAAAAAATAAGCCCTAATTTTAGGGGCTTACAAAACTTGTACGACCCGCACCCGATTTTCGGACGCGAGCTCGTGAGCAAGCCAGCTACACATCAAGCGGACTCCAACCCGACTCGAATACGTAAACGCTTTCACGGCTAGGGTAAGCTGCCAAATCATGGCAAACAAATCTATATCTCAATCCACAATAAGAACAATAAACATGAATGAACACTATGGGTCGTGGTCTGCAGCCCACTAGCATAAATGTTCGATAAGACTCCAAGGAATATAACAAGAGTCTATAAACTGAATTAATAAATAGGATATCTCATGATAATGAAAGGAAAGCAAGAGAGGATAACAATGTAATATCACTGGCAAATACCTGAATCTCACAAGCAATATCGTAATCATCTGAAACACACAAGCGTCATGATCCTCCGCCATCCAAAACCGCTAACTAACTCCACGCAATAACTAACCTGAAGAGATCATCAGGTCCTCAGGGAACATGGCAAGATACATAATATACATGCCTATCTAGCAGTTTTGTCAAGCGCAAGAAAATAAGCAAAAAAAATGAAAACACGACAAATGACCATGAACACGAACACTAGAACAACTACGCATAAATGAACTGTCGGATGAAAAATGAACACGAGATCAATGGGAAAACCAAACCCTCGCCCTGAGTAGACTCGCAGGTTTGAACTAATCACTAACCCTCGTCCCGAGTATGGACTCTCTGGTTAGTTCTAATCACTAACCCTCGTCCTGAGTGTGGACTCTCTGGTTAGTTCACGGAAAGGCACCCTCGTTCCGAGTATGAACTCTCTGGTGCAAGTATAAGTCGACATCCTCGTCCCGAGTGGACGATCTGATGCAAGTATAAGTCAACATCCTCGTCCCGAGTGGACTCTCTGATGCAAGTATAAGTCAACATCCTCGTCCCGAGTGGACTCTCTGATGTAAACAGATCAAGACAAACACCCTTGTCCCGAGTGGACCCTCTGGTGCCAAGGAAATAAACACCCTCGTCCCGAGTGTGGACTCTCTGGTGCAACGTATCAACCCTCGTCCCGAGTGTGGACTCTCTAGTTGTGCAAAACGATAATCAAGGATAATGCAGTTCACTACACGCACTTGTTCCATGACATGACTCAAGTAAGGTACTGGTGAGAAAATCCAAGTATGAACCACAAGACCAAATTAACATGAACACAGCTATATGCAATAAAAACAACTCAACAGAATATAATACGAAAAGCACATGTCCATAAACAATCAAAAATGGGAAATGAAATACAATGCATATAAATAAAACTGTATAGGAAGGCAAGGTATACTTGCCTGTGGTCCTTGCAAAAACCGTAGTCACAAGTCGAGGATGAAGGGATGCCGATCTAGGAGATGTCAACCTATAACACATATCGCACCTTGAACCGTGCACGAAAACTATAAATCAATTTTAATGTTCTAGTTCTAAATTCATGGAATAGTGGCTAGTTGGGTTACTAATCTATTAATAATTAATTCTAGAATAATTCACTTAAAAACCTAATTTAACCTAACAATAATCTGAATATAATCTAAACATGCAAGTTTGGCCATCAAAGTTCGTGTTTCCTAATTTTTGAAACTATGGCACGCAAATCGAGACGTACCGTTGACTATCTAGTCAAATGCTGTGAACACTAGATTTTGAAAGTGCTCTTTGGTAGATTTCAGTGCCACGAGTGCGCTGGTATCAACCATGCCGCAAAATCATGCTTTGGTCAAAAAATATCGCCGTTATGGCTAATCTTGACTAAAACAGTGATCAACCGATCGATTCTGAGTTCAACAGAATAACTAAAATACTATATGAACGAATTAATTTTTGGAAAACATATATGTTGTAGAGCTCTGTGTTAGCTTTCCGAAATTTCAAACGTTTCGTGATTTCGATTTCCAGTCTTCCCGTAATCTCGAAAACACCGAAACGTGTCAAAAACGTGTCAAGTTTCGGACAATCGACACTCTACGAATTTTCCAGAAATTTAGGGATAATATCTACAAAAATAAATTACATAATCAGAAAGCTTACCTCTATACGAATCCAACAAAAAAACGGCGCACAAAAAGCACGTCGGAGTTGGCGGGAATCGCTTCGGGAAGTCGGAAATCCTATATGAGTTCTCCCACAAAAGGCTGCTGGAATTTAATTAGGGTGGGCGAATATAATAATACATATATAGGAGAGAGATATGCGGCCACTGTAGCTGTTGGCACCGACAGGTGGGCCCCCTCGGATGGATTTTTGGTTATTTATTTATTTAATTCAGAAAATTATTTAAAAATCATTTTAAGTCCAAATAAATCAAAATAAATTAAAAAAATCCATAAAAATTCTAGAAAATTTTAGAAAATATTTCTAAGTGTTTAGAATATAAATAAAATATTTTAACACAAAATATCATCGTGTGACCTCGCAGTAGATTCCAGAAACCTATAAAATATAAATTCTATATGTTTTAATTATATAAAATTCCCAAAAATATTCAAAAAATTGTAGAAAAATACAGAAAATATATTTAACCTAATAGAGCCTAAAGAAAAATACTGGATCTCAAAATAGTCACAAATGGCCTCAAAATATATTATGAAAGTCATTCATAAATATAAATCTTCATAGAATAAATATTTAATAATATATAAAAATGTCTAAAAATCATAATAAAATATATTATAGCTATAGAATGCTTATAGACCACAAGCTGGTCATAAATCACATGTGGACTTAGTCACAACTCCTATGATCATACAAAAATTAACTGTAAACTAATCAAATAAAAAAATATCACTAAATTATAATCGGGATGGCAGATGCCACATACTATCCCCCTTAAAAATAATTTTGTCCTCGAAATTCTAATTCGTAACTATTCCTTAAAATTCAAAGTCTACTATTACCTTAATCTCCTCAAATTTATTTTCACAAAAATATTTTATAACCCTCTATAGTCATTTTATTAACTCCGAATACTTGAGGACTTCTACCCACCTTTGGTCACACTACACCCTCAAAACACAAGTCGCTAAAACTTTATAACCTTCCAACTAGTTGCTAAAATCAATACCAATAGATATCTATGGCATAAAGTACCTATAATCCCCTCCTATCTATCATGCAACCAAAACTTAAATAATCAAGCAATATTAAACTATAGCCTAAGAATTTCTGATAAATTCTAGTCAGCACGATCATTTGTCACCTCAAAATAGGAAGCGACGAGAATCAATGGTACAGGAAAGCAAGGAAGAATAATCGAGAGAAAATATGGAGTTTCAAGAACGGTAGAGAGATTTCTAAAAGAATATACGAGGAAGTGTGGATTGAGATTTCTAAGGTTTAGTCATATTCGCAGGCTCGTATCAGTACAGTTACGTAACCGATACGATATGCTCTGACCTGCATGGGCCACCAAAAAAACTTGTCACGACCCGTACCCGCTTTTCGGATACGAGCTCCTGAGCAAGCCAGTTACGCATCAAGCGGACTCCAGTCTGACTCGAATACGTAAACGCTGTCATGGCTAGGGTAAGCTGCCAAATTATGGCAAATAAATCTATATCTCAATCCACAATAAGAACAATAGACATGAATGAATACTATGGGTCGTGGTTTGCAGCCCACTAGCATAAATGTCCGATAAGACTCCAAGGAATATAACAAGAGTCAATAAACTGAATCAATAAATAGGATATCGTATGATAATAAAACGAAAGCACGAGAGGATAACAATGTAATATCACTGACAAATACCTGAATCTCACAAGCAATAACGTAATCATCTGAAACCCACAAGCGTCATGATCCTCTGCCATCCAGAACTGCTAACTAACTCCATGCAATAACTAACCTGAAGAGATCATCAGGTCCTCAGGGGACATAGCAAGATACATAATATACATGCCTATCTAACAGTTTTATCATGTGCAAGAAAATAAGCAAGAAAAATAGAAACACGACAAATGACCATGAACACGAACACTAGAACAACTACGCATAAATGAACTGTCGGATGAACAATGAACACGAGATCAATGGAAAAACCAAACCCTCGCCCCGAGTGGACTCGTAGGTATGAACTAATCACTGACCCTCGTCCCGAGTGTGGACTCTCTGGTTAGTTCTAATCACTAACCCTCGTCCTGAGTGTGGACTCTATGGTTAGTTCACGGCAAGGCACCCTCGTCCCGAGTGTGGACTCTCTGGTGCAAGTATAAGTCCACATCCTTGCCCCGAGTAGACTCTCTGATGCAAGTATAAGTCAACATCCTTGTCCCGAGTGGACTCTCTGATACAAGTATAAGTCAATATCCTCGTCCCGAGTGGACTCTCTGATGCAAGTATAAGTCAATATCCTCGTCCCGAGTGGACTCTCTGATGTAAACAGATCAAGACAAACACCTTCGTCCTGAGTGAACCCTCTGGTGCCAAGGAAACAAACACCCTCGTCCCGAGTGTGGACTCTCTGGTGCAACGGATCAACCCTCATCCCGAGTGTGGACTATCTGTTTGTACAAAACGATAATAAAGGATAATGCAGTTCACTACACGCACTTGTTCTATGACATGACTCAAGCAAGGTACTGGTGAGAAAATCCAAGTATGAACCACAAGACCAAACATGAACACGGCTATATGCAATGAAAATAACTCAACAGAATATAATACGAAAAACACATGTCCATAAACAATCAAAACTGGGAAATGAAATACAATGCATGTAAATAAAACTGTAGATGGAGGCAAGGTATACTTGCTTGTGGTCCTTGCAAAAACCGTAGTCACAAGTCGAGGATGAGGGGATGTCGATCTAGGAGCTGTCAAACTATAACACATATCGCACCGTGAACCGTGCACGAAAACTATATATTAATTTTAATGTTCTAGTTCTAAATTCATGGAATAGTGGCTAGTTGGGTTACTAATCTAATAATAATTAATTCTAGAATAATTCACTTAAAAACCAAATTTAACCTAATAATAATCTGAATATAATCTAAACATGCAAGTTTGGCCATCAAAAGTCGTGTTTCCCAATTTTGGAAACCATGACACGCAAATCGAGACGTGCCGTTGACTATCTAGTCAAA
Organism: Iris pallida; assembly: GCA_029216955.1. Taxonomy (NCBI): domain Eukaryota; kingdom Viridiplantae; phylum Streptophyta; class Magnoliopsida; order Asparagales; family Iridaceae; genus Iris; species Iris pallida. Next base: position 67,744,719 of record JANAVB010003400.1, on the reverse strand, counting down.
TATTGTGAACTCTAGATTTTGAAAGTTCTTCTTGGTAGATTTCAGTACCATGAGTGCGCTGGAATCAACCGTGCCACAAAATCATGCTTTGGTCAAAAGATATCGCCGTTATGGCTAATCGTGACCAAAATAGTGATCAACCGATCAATTATGAGTTCAACAGAATAACTAAAATACTAGAAGAATGAATTAATTTCTGAAAAATATGTATGTCTTAGAGCTCTGTGTTAGCTTTCCGAAACTTCAAACGGTTCATGATTCTGATTTTCGGTCTTCTCGTAATCTCGAAAACACCGAAACGTGTCAAGTTTTGGACAACCGACACTCTACGAATTTTCCAGAAATTTAGGAATATTATCTACAAAAATAAATTACATAATTATAAAGCTTACCTCGATATGAATCCAACAAAAAAACGGCGTACGAAAAGCACATCGGAGTTGGCAGGAATCGCTTTGGGAAGTCGGAAACCCTAGATGAGTTCTCCCACGAAAGGCTGTTAGAATTTAATTAGGGTGGGCGAATATAATAATATATATATATATATATATATATATATATAGGAGAGAGAGAGAGAGGTGGCCACTGTAGCAGTTGGCGCCGACAGGTGGGCCCCCTGGGTGGATTTCTGGGTATTTATTTATTTAATTCAGAAAATTATTTAAAAATAATTTTAAGTCCAAATAAATCAAAATAAATTGCAGAAAAATCCAAAAAAATTCTAGAAAATTCTAGAAAATATTTCTAAGTTTCTAGAATATAAATAAAATATTTTAACACAAAATATCATCGTGTGACTTCACAGTAGATTCCAAAAACCTATAAAATATAAATTCTATATGTTTTAATTATATAAAAATTCCCAAAAATTCTAAAAAAATCCAAAAAATTGTAGAAAAATACAAAAAATATATTTAACCTAATAGAGCATAAAGAAAAATACTGGGTCTCAAAATAGTCACAAATGGCCTCAAAATAAATTATGAAAGTCATTCATAAATATAAATCTTCATAGAATAAATATTTAAAAATATATTAAAATGTCTAAAAATCATAATAAAATATATTATAGCTATAGAATGCTTATAGACCACAAGCTGGTCATACATCACTTGTGTGCTTAGTCACAACTCCTATGATCATAGAAAAATTAAATGTAAACTAATCAAATAAAAAAATATTACTAAATTATAATCGGGATGGCAGATGCCACATACTATCTCCAATAAAAATAATTTTGTCCTCAAAATTCTAATTCGTAACTATTCCTTAAAATTCAAAGTCTACTATTACCTTAATCTCCTCAAATTTAATTTCGTAAAAATATTTTATAACCCTATCTAGTCATTTTATAACTCCGAATACTTGAGGACTTCTGCCCACCTTTGGTCACACTACTCCCTCAAAATACAAGTCGCTAAAACTTTATAACCGTCCAACAAGTTGCTAAAATCAATTCCAATAGATATCTTTGGCATAAAGTACCTCTAATCCCCTCCTATCTATCACGCAACTAAAACTTAAATAATCAAGCAATATTAAACTATAACCTAAGAATTTTTGAAAAATTCTAGTCAGCACGATCATTCGTCACCTCGAAATAGGAAGCGACGAGAATTAATGGTACGGAAAAGCAAGGAAGAATAATCGAGAGAAAATATGGAGTTTCAAGAACAGTAGAGAGATTTCTAAAAGAATTTTCAAGGCAATGTGTGTAAGCCCCCTGAATTTCAGGGCTATTTTAAAATTTTCTAAATAAATTATTTTCGATAAGTGTTTTATTATTTAATTATTTTTGATCATTAATGTACCTTTCCATGACTTTGACTTCTGGAGCGTCAGGGATACCAATCTCTGTAAACTCTCTTCACGAGTTTTGAAGTAGACAAGATTATCTTCGTTTTGATATATCGTATCCCACTTAAATTCGTTCCCTTGTGCTCTTTTCGTATCGCGCAACTTCGGGTCAACTTAGACCAATTAATCATTGAATAATTATTTCCACTTTTATTTTTTATCTTCGTTTGCACGTCACCGTGACTTTTAATTTAGGAGCACCAGACCAGTCGTTTTCTCAGAACCAACTTCTCATAAATGATCTACTCGAGACGCTCTTCACCCATGACCTTCGTGTCCCACTCAGACACTCCATTTTGTGCTTCATTTTCTCCGCACAATTTTCGGGTCAATTTAGGCCGATTTATTTTCTACCGTAAAATCTGATTTATTTTCCAATTTAATTTCGGGACCCGATACCGATCCAAACTAGACGACCCAAAGTACGGACCTGGCCCACATGAAGCCTACTACCCACATGAAACTTGTGTCCCATTTATTGGAGTCCCCGCATATTATTTATTTTCCCGTGATTATAAATACCCATTTTTAATTTGATTATTGTACCCTGTCCGATTTCGACCCGACCCGGCTCGACCAAATTCGAACCCAAGCTCCATGTTGCCCTCTCATGACTGCTCAAATACCCCGCTTAATTTTCCTATTTTTCCTATTTTGGAAATATCACTTCCTCTCTACTTTATAAATATATATATATATATATATATATATATAAATAACTCTCTCTCTCCTATTATTAAACAAACACACACCTTACCACTTCACCCCCCCTCACCTCCTTTACAGCAAGAGAACAACCCCCCCCCCCCCCAAACCGACTTCTCTCTCTCTCCCTCTTATTCAAATATCTTCCTCTCTCTCTACTACTCTTTCTCTCTCTCCTTATATTTACATACCTCACACACAATATAACTCTCTCTCTCTCTCTCACCTACACACATGAACCCCCCTCTCTCCACAGCAAGAGCAGCCACCTCCCTCTCCCTATGCCATGGCCGAACAACCCCCTAGCCAAACTCCTCCTTCCTCCTCTTCTCCATCACCTTCCATTCACCACCACCATCACCTTCACCATCATCTTCCCACAACACCACCACCGCACGCCTCCGCCGGGCCTCCGCCGCGTGCCACCGCGGCCACCCCCGCCGGCGACCGTGGCAGCAGGCCGCGTAGCGCAGCAGCAGCACAGTATACAGCAGGAGCAGCTGCGACAGCAGCTGTGGGCGCATGCGCGCGCACGCGAACGTGCGCTGCCGTCGCCGTGCGCCACTTCGTGGCCGGCCCGTGCCCCCGCGAGCACCCTCTAACTCCGGCGAGCCCCCGACGACCTCCCCCAGGCCGTCACCTTCCTCCTCGGCGCGACGCATGGGCTATTCGTGCGTTTACGTCGAAATCCCGTCGACGCGCGCGGAGGAAAGTTTCAGAAATTGTGTATCAGAACAGCGACTTCGCACGTGTTTTCTGGGAGATCCGACCGTTGGATCGATGAACTTTTTGCTCCATCGCAATCTCGGTATATAGCACTTCACTCCTCTCAATTTTCGTCCGTTAATTATGTCGTTTGATACCTCAAAACTGGCCACCAAGTTAACGTTTTAAATTGAACTATTTTTGGACAGTTTCGTGGAGCCGACTTCGTCAACTCGTAACTTCGCCGTCGCAGCTCTGGTTGGCACGCTACCAGTTCCTGTGCGCAGCTGGTATAACCATCTTCCTGTCTCCTTTAGATTTCGTTTCATTTTAAGCACGTTCGGTTGGTCGAATTCGACGCCAAAGTTGGCCGTCCGAATTCTTTAATTTACACTTGTTAAATTTTATTTTTGAACCTGGGACTCCGGATTCAATTTCTGACACCACCAGTAGACTCGTGGCGTCGTTCTGGCATGTTTTCATATAAAGTTTGCTTGATTTGGAGAACGTGGGCCCTGGCACGCATTTCGGTGCAAAGCGGGTCCCACTTTTCGAGTCAACAGGTCACTTTGAGATCGGCTCATCGGAATCCAATTCTGGATATACCGTTGAGTTCGTATCGTCATTTTGGATTCGTTGACATATAATTTGTTGAGTTTTGAAGACATTTGCTCCGGCACGCATTTCGGTGCAAACCGGATACCAAGTGTCCGTGTCAACGTATCATGTTGAGATCGGCACATCGGAATCCTATTTTGGACATACCGATGGGTTCGTATCGTCATTCTAGATTTGTGGCCATATAATTTGCTAGGTTTTGTAGACTTCTATTCCGACACATTTTTTGGTGCAAAGTGTGTCCAACGGCGGACATCATTTTGACCCGAAATTACCGTTTTGCCCTTGTGTCCAAATTGGACTTATGGGTAGGCTATCCTAGCTGATTTGACCATTCTGGACATGTTGGTGATATTTATTTTATCATCCGACAACATATGTAGATTTTGATTATGTATTATCCTTAATTTATAATTAATTATTTTTCCAAAAATTATTACTTTCTGTTTTTGAATTTTTATATATATTTTAATTGCTGTAAAAATCTTGAAAAAATTATATTTAGATACTATGTTAATTTAGCTAATTTATTATAATTTTTACAGTATTTAATAAGTACTTTTGGTATTTTGTAAAAATGGGAAAAATAGAACTCATTTTCAGTATATTTATGTTAGCTGATTTTTAATAAATATTTATGAGGGTTTATAAATCCCAGAAAAATTAGTATAAATTTCTATAATTAACAAGGATCATTTTGGTACTTTATTTATATAATATTGATCTTTTTGTCTATCTCAAAAATTGTTGGAACTCAATGTACAGTTTGATTTATTTATTGAATAGTTACGACTTTCAATATTTTGTGTTGTTTTGAGTTATAGACGTATTGGACCTCACCCCGCACTAGTGTAAAGATCCTAGGAAATTAGTTTGGATATAGTGGCACTCCACATTAGACTTTTATGCTAGGTCCCCACTTGACTAGTATCCAGTTAGGAGTCGTGTCATACCACTAGTGATATCTTGATCATAGCTTAGAACTGAGTTTGTATATCACTATTGACAGGATACCGGACATCTATATCTTCGTACTAGTATTCTTGTTTTGCTCGAGGCAAGTACATCTACAAACTTATTTACTGTCTTTTAATGCTAGAACATGTATTAACCCTGTTAAAATACTGATCCTTGAGGTAGCAAGCTATGTCTTCACATGTTGTATTACTTACAGTACCTGACATGCTTAGGACAGTTCTTATATCTTCACATGTTCCTTACTGGTTCTTAGTACATGTTTTACTATGCTTTATACTACTCGGAGTATTCACATGTTTCATACTGTTCCCAGTACCGGCCATGCTTATATTACTCCCAGTGTCTCTCACATGTTTTTACTGTTCTCGTATCTCTCACATGATAGAATATGGGTTATAGGAAAACTGACAGTTGAGTACGTGATCATGACCCCCCTATAGTAGCGAGCGAGGTCGCATTTTATATGCATATCTTGCCGTAGGCCATTATCCCGCATTTCTGTACGGATGTACACCTATGCCTGTTGACTTGTACGTATGTATATTTTATTTACATGTACCACAGTACATTGTACATCTATTTGACCGATCATGTACCTGCTACAGTTTTAAACATTACATATACATCTGTCTCTATGACATATGTATCGTTGCCATGATAGATTATGAGATATACCATGATTCCAGATATGCCATGTTCCCTGTGTTACTATGATATTGTGATCCCAGTTGTACCATGAGGCCATATTTCTGGTATTTCCTATTTTATAGACTTATCACACCATGTTTCTTATTGTACATCTCTTTCATTATATGTTCAGTACTTTAGTTGTAGAGGTTGTACTTGCTCCCGTCCTGACAGGATAACGTTGTAGGTATACTTTTCGAGAAGGAAACGCTATGTGTTACATATTATGGCACTGATTTTGAGGACCTGGCCTTTGCTCCAGTAGAGGCCCCAGCGGAAAACCTTGCTTAGTTATCTTTCTTGTGTTTTGGGACTTAGACTTTGTCTGTACTTATATTTGGATACTGGACTTTGTCTCCAGTTAGATACTTTGGTTATGTATTATTAAGTCTGTGCTTATTTACCTTCGCTTATAGATGCTGTGTTGTGATGAACTTTAAATATGGTTTTAGAACTGTTAGCTGCTTAGATTCTTTATTGTCTATTCTTAGAACAGCTTACTACGCTTTGACCAAGCGTAGGCTAGACATGGCTCGGCCCGGCCCAACAATTTGGGTAACGGGTCGTGACATGTTTTTTTTGGTGGCCCATACAGGTCTCGACTTAAGTTGTTTGGTTACGTTATTGTACCAAGCATGCCTGCAATTAGGATCTAGGACAACTTGTTAACACTAGGGATAAACATTTAGAACACATAGAGGATTACTAGGATTGCAACATAGGAGAACTCATCACAGCATAGGAGCGTTAGCTATAATTAGCCTCTTGTTTGTATTTCAGTGGGTCAATTTAGACCAAGTTTGTACCCTTGGGATGACCCCTGAGGATCTCACTCTAATCTTATCTTGAAATTTGTTTTCACCTGTTTTATTTGCTCTCCTCTAAATTCGTTGTTGAATTAATTTCTAATTTTCGTTGTTGACTTTGATCTTGCATCGTGATAAATTTTGTGGATCGAATTATGATATATCCTGATAAGGTAAACGTCTGCTTTAGTTATGGAGTTTAGAATTTATCGCAGCCATATTAGCTGGTATGACAAAAACATAGAGCCTGATTTTGGATATACTATCCTATTCATAGAATTTAGATTTTCTTGCAGCCATATCGGTTGGCGTGGTAAGGAATCTAGATGATATGACGATAGGGTGTATACCTTAGTTATGGACTCCCTCGTTTATTGCATATAAGCTTACTGGTGTGGCAAAAATTCTGGCAACATGATTTTAGGAAGACGTGTATGGTTATCAGATCGTATCTTAACTTGGTTTACTTTGTTATGACCGAATGAGCAAGAGTAAATTCTTATTATCATTCTTCTCCGTCTTGATTAACTCTGTTCTATCTACATCTACAACTAGGATTATAGGTTCTCTAGGATTCTCCAACAGGATTGTTTTCATGTTATCTTTTTGGACATAATTATTTTGTGTTCCATCTTTCCTATGACTTGACTAAACTCTTTTTCGTTAACCTCTTGGATAATTCTTCTCGTTATGCATCTCGTTGTCTTCGTACCATTCTTGGAGATTTTTCGATAAACTTTCCTGTCTTGCTTGACCCTTTAAATTGTTTGGACACTGTTATGGATTGCTTGACCTAGTCTTAGGCCTTGTTACCTTCTATTTGATAGACGACCGAAATAGCCAAACCTTGTTGACTGATCCTGTAGTATAATTATAAATGTAATGTGTGATTGTGATAAATACTTTTCCTAGGGATTGTTTAGATTAAGCTTATAGGACAAGTATGAGTGACTGACTGTAGCAGACTTGGAAACCATTAAGAACGATTGCATTGATAGTATGACTTGATGATAGGGTATCTGAAGTGGAGAAACGAGATAGTATATTGTTGTGACTATGGATTGGGGATTAAAATCTTGTGCTTAATAGTTTGAGGATTTAACATTTGTAGAATTTTGGTTGGTTACCTATAGCTAATTGCATGTGATTAGAGGGTAGATCGATATGTGGATTGATATAGAATAGATTAGAATGAGTTATCGTATTGCGTACGAGATCGAGAAAATATCAGTTAAAAAGACAAGGAACGAGACAAAGACATATGTACATTGATAATTAATAAATCGGGAGTTTGAAATCGAGGATTTATATTCGGAGGACTTGTTGAGTAAAAGAAGAAGGCTCTACGCCAAGTATAAGAATTGAACGTATGATTTCAAAGAGAAGCTGTAGAAAAGGATTGACGACAAAAATGCAAAGGGCCTGTGGATTGATAGAATAAGGATACTTAGGATATGATAAGGAAATCAAGTATTTACAGTTGAGGTTGAAAATATGGATGATGATCAAGTATTGTTAGGTTTATAAACATACCCAAAGAATGACCTATAGTTTAGGATATACATAAATGTTCATGATAGTATGGAAGATTTTAAAGGATATATGACGAAGTTTATGATAGAAGGACCGTTGTTGAACCTGAACCAAAAAGATTGTAAAGAGAAACAGAAGAGATGATTACAAGGGTAGCAGATTGAGTATCGTAGCCAGAGCAGCTACATGTTATAGTTTGACCGGTTGGATGATTTTTAATTTCGAGGACGAAATTTTTGTAAGGTAGGTAGGATGTAAGCCCCCTGAATTTCAGGGCTATTTTAAAATTTTCTAAATAAATTATTTTCGATAAGTGTTTTATTATTTAATTATTTTTGATCATTAATGTACCTTTCCATGACTTTGACTTCTGGAGCGTCAGGGATATCAATCTCTGTAAACTCTCTTCACGAGTTTTGAAGTAGACAAGATTATCTTCGTTTTGATATATCGTGTCCCACTTAAATTCGTTCCCTTGTGCTCTTTTCGTATCGCGCAACTTCGGGTCAACTTAGACCAATTAATCATTGAATAATTATTCCCACTTTTATTTTTGATTTTCGTTTGCACGTCACCGTGACTTTTAATTTAGGATCACCAGACCAGTCGTTTTCTCAGAACCAACTTCTCATAAATGATCTACTCGAGACGCTCTTCACCCATGACCTTCGTGTCCTACTCAGACACTCCATTTTGTGCTTTATTTTCTCCGCACAATTTCCGGGTTAATTTAGGACGATTTATTTTCTACCGTAAAATCTGATTTATTTTCTAATTTAATTTCGGGACCCGATACCGATCCAAACTAGACGATCCAAAGTACGGACCTGGCCCACATGAAGCCTACTACCCACATGAAACTTGTGTCCCATTTATTGGAGTCCCCGCATATTATTTATTTTCCCGTGATTATAAATACCCATTTTTAATTTGATTATTGCACCCTGTCCGATTTCGACCCGATCCGGCTCGACCAAATTCGAACCCCAAGCTCCATGTTGCCCTCTCATGACTGCTCAAATACCCCGCTTAATTTTTCTATTTTTCCTATTTTGGAAATATCACTTCTTCTCTACTTTATAAATATCTATATATATATACATACATATATATATATATATATATATATATATATATATATATATATATATATATATATATATATATATATATATATATATATATATATATATATATATATATATATATAACTCTCTCTCCTATTATTAAACAAACACACACCTCACCACTTCACCCCCCCCCCCCCCCCCCCTCACCTCCTTTACAGCAAGAGAACAACCCTTCCCCCCCAAACCGACTTCTCTCTCTCTCCCTCTTATTCAAATATCTTCCTCTCTCTCTACTATTCTTTCTCTCTCTCCTTATATTTACATACCTCACACACAATATAACTCTCTCTCTCTCTCTCACCTACACACACATGAACCCCCCTCTCTCCACAGCAAGAGCAGCCACCTCCCTCTCCCCATGCCATGGCCGAACAACCCCCTAGCCGAACTCCTCCTTCCTCCTCTTCTCCATCACCTTCCATTCACCACCACCATCACCTTCACCATCATCTTCCCACAACACCACCACCGCACGCCTCCGTCGGGCCTCCGCCGTGCGCCACCGCGGCCACCCCCGCCGGCGACCGTCGCAGCAGGCCGTGCAGCGCAGCAGCAGCGCAGTATACAGCAGCAGCAGCAGCAGCAGCTGCGGCAGCAGCTGTGGGCGCATGCGCGCGCACGCGAACGCGCGCTGCCGTCGCCGTACGCCACTTCGTGGCCGGCCTGTGCCCCCGCGAGTACCCTCTAACTCCGGCGAGCCCCCGACGACCTCCCCCAGGCCGTCACCTTCCTCCCCGGCGTGACGCATGGGCTATTCGTGCGTTTACGTCGAAATCCCGTCGACGCGCGCGGAGGAAAGTTTTAGAAATTGTGTTTCGGGACAGCGACTTCGCGCGTGTTTTCTGGGAGATCCGACCGTTGGATCGGCGAAATTTTTGCTCCGTCGCAATCTCGGTATATAGCACTTCACTCCCCTCAATTTTCGTCCGTTAATTATGTCGTTTGATACCTCAAAACTGGCCACCAAGTTGACGTTTTAAATTGAACTGTTTTTGGACAGTTTCGTGGAGCCGACTTCGTCAGCTCGTAACTTCGCCGTCGCAGCTCCGATTAGCACGCTACCAGTTCCTGTGCGCAGCTGGTATAACCATCTTCCTGTCTCCTTTAGATTTCATTTCATTTTAAGCACGTTCGGTTGGTCGAATTCGACGCCAAAGTTGGCCGTCCAAATTCTTTAATTTGCACTTGTTAAATTTTATTTTTGAACCCGGGACTCCGGATTCAATTTTTGACACCACCAGTAGACTCGTGGAGACTTTCTGGCATGTTTTCATATAAAGTTTGCTTGATTTGGAGAACGTGGGCCCTGGCACGCATTTCGGTACAAAGCGGGTCCCACTTTTCGAGTCAACGGGTCACTTTGAGATCGGCTCATCGGAATCCAATTCCGGATATATCGTTGAGTTCGTATCGTCATTTTGGACTCGTTGACATATAATTTGCTGAGTTTTGAAGACATTTGCTCTGGCACGCATTTCGGTGCAAACCGGATACCAAGTGTCCGTGTCAACGTATTATTTTGAGATCGGCACATCGGAATCCTATTTTGGACATACCGATGGGTTCGTATCGTCATTCTGGATTTGTGGACATATAATTTGCTAGGTTTTGTAGACTTCTATTCTGACACGTTTTTTGGTACAAAGTGTGTCCAACGGCGGACATCATTTTGACCCGAAATTATCGTTTTGCCCTTGTGTTCAAATTGGACTTATGGGTAGGCTATCCTAGCTGTTTTGACCATTTTGGACACGTTGGTGATATTTATTTTATCATCCAACAACATCTGTAGATTTTGATTATGTATTATCCTTAATTTATAATTAATTATTTTTCCAAAAATTGTTACTTTCTGTTTTTAAATTTTTATATATATTTTAATTGCTGTAAAAATCTTGGAAAAATTATATTTAGATACTATGTTAATTTAGCTAATTTATTATAATTTTTCCAGTATTTAATAAGTACTTTTGGTATTTTATAAAAATGGGAAAAATAGAACTCATTTTCAGTATATTTATGTTAGCTGATTTTTAATAAATATTTATGAGGGTTTATAAATTTCAGAAAAATTAGTTTAAATTTCTATAATTAACAAGGATCATTTTGGTACTTTATTTTATATAATATTGATCTTTTTGTCTATCTCAAAAATTGTTGGAACTCAATGTACAGTTTGATTTATTTATTGAATAGTTACGACTTTCAATATTTTGTGTTGTTTTGAGTTATAGACGTATTGGACCTCACCCCGCACTAGTGTAAAGATCCTAGGAAATTAGTTTGGATATAGTGGCACTCCACATTAGACTTTTATGCTAGGTCCCCACTTGACTAGTATCCAGTTAGGAGTCGTGTCACACCACTAGTGATATCTTGATCATAGCTTAGAACTGAGTTTGTATATCACTATTGACAGGATACCGGACATCTATATCTTCGTACTAGTATTCTTGTTTTGCTCGAGGCAAGTACATCTACAAACTCATTTACTGTCTTTTAATGCTAGACCATGTATTAACCATGTTAAAATACTGATCCTTGAGGTAGCAAGCTATGTCTTCACATGTTGTATTACTTACAGTACCTGACATGCTTAGGACAGTTCTTATATCTTCACATGTTCCTTACTGGTTCTCAGTACATGTTTTACTATGCTTTATACTACTCGGAGTATTCACATGTTTCATACTGTTCCGAGTACCAGCCATGCTTATATTACTCCCAGTGTCTCTCACATGTTTTTACTGTTCTCGTATCTCTCACATGATAGAATATGGGTTATGGGGAAACTGACAGTTGAGTACGTGATCATGACCCCCCTATAGTAGCGAGCGAGATCGTATTTTATATGCATACCTTGCCGTAGGCCATTATCCCGCATTTCTGTACGGATGTACACCTATGCCTGTTGACTTGTACGTATGTACATTTTATTTACATGTACCACAGTACATTGTACATCTATTTGACCGATCACGTACCTGCTACAGTTTTAAACATTACATATACATCTGTCTCTATAACATATGTATCCTTGCCATGATAGATTATGAGATATACCATAATTCCAGATATGCCATGTTCCCTTTGTTACTATGATATTATGATCCCAGTTGTACCATGAGGCCATGTTTCTGGTATTTCCTGTTTTATAGACTTATCACACCATGTTTCTTATTGTACATCTCTTTCATTATATGTTCAGTACTTTAGTTGTAGAGGTTGTACTTGCTCCCGTCCTGACAGGATAACGTTGTAGGTATACTTTTCGAGAAGGAAACGCTATGTGTTACATATTATGGCACTGATTTTGAGGACCTGGCCTTTGCTCCAGTAGAGGCCCCAGCGGGAAACCTTGCTTAGTTATCTATCTTGTGTTTTGGGACTTAGACTTTGTCTGTACTTATATTTGGATACTGGACTTTGTCTCCAGTTAGATACTTTGGTTATGTATTATTAAGTCTGTGCTTATTTACCTTCGCTTATAGATGCTGTGTTGTGATGAACTTTAAATATGGTTTTAGAACTGTTAGCTGCTTAGATTCTTTATTGTCTATTCTTAGAACAGCTTACTACGCTTTGACCAAGCATAGGCTGGACATGGCTCGGCCCGGCCCAACAATTTGGGTAACGGGTCGTGACAGTGTGGATTGAGATTTCTAAGATTTAGTCATATTCGCAGGCTCGTATCAGTACAGTTACGTAACCGATACAATATGCTCTGACCTGCATGGGCCACCAAAAAAACTTGTCACGACCCGCACCCACTTTTCGGACATGAGCTCGTGAGCAAGCCAGCTACGTATCAAGCGGACTCCAGCTCGACTCTAATATGTAAACGCAGTCACAACTAGGATAAGCTACCAAATCATGGCAAACAAATCTATATCTCAATCCACAATAAGAACAATAAACATGAATGAACATTATGGGTCGTGGTCTGCAGTCCACTAGCATAAATGTTCGATAAGACTCCAAGGAATATAATAAAAGTCTATAAACTGAATCAACAAATAGGATATCTCATGATAATGAAAGGAAAGCACGAGAGGATAACAATATAACATCACTAACAAATACCTGAATCTCACAAGCAATATCGTAATCATCTGAAACCCACAAGCGTTATGATCCTCCGCCATCCAGAACTACTAACTAACTCTATGCAATAACTAACCTGAAGAGATCATCAGGTCCTCAGGGGACATAGTAAGATACATAATATACATGCTTATCTAACAGTTTTATCATGCGCAAGAAAATAAGCAAGAAAAACAGAAACACGACAAATGACCATGACCACGAACACTAGAACAACTACGCATAAATGAACTGCCGGATGAACAATGAACACGAGATCAATGGGAAAACCAAACCCTCGTCGCGAGTGGACTCGCAGGTTTGAACTAATCACTAACCCTCGTCCTGAGTGTGGACTCTCTGGTTAGTTCTAATCACTAACACTCGTCCCGAGTGTGGACTCTCTGGTTAGTTCACAGCAAGGCACCCTCGTCCCGAGTGTGGACTCTCTGGTGCAAGTATAAGTCAACATCCTCGTCCCGAGTGGACTTTCTGATGCAAGTATAAGTCAACATCCTCGTCCCGAGTAGACTCTATGATGCAAGTATAAGTCAACATCCTCGTCCCGAGTGGACTCTCTGATGCAAGTATAAGTCAATATTCTCGTCCCGAGTGGACTCTCTGATGTAAACAGATCAAGACAAACACCTTCGTCCCGAGTGAACCCTCTGGTGCCAAGGAAACAAACACCCTCGTCCCGAGTGTGGACTCTCTGGTGCAACGGATCAACCCTCGTCCCGAGTGCGGACTATCTGGTTGTGCAAAATGATAATCAAGGATAATGCAGTTCACTACACGCACTTGTTCTATGACATGACTCAAGCAAGGTACTGGTGAAAAACTCCAAGTATGAACCACAAGACCAAATATGAATACGGCTATATGCAATGAAAACAACTCAACAGAATATAATACGAAAAGCACAAGTCCATAAACAATCAAAACTGGGAAATGAAATGCAATGAATGTAAATAAAACTGTAGATGGAGGTAAGGTATACTTGCCTGTGGTCCTTGCAAAAACCGTAGTCATAAATCGAGGATGAGGGGATGCCGATCTAGGAGCTGTCAACCTATAACACATATCGCACCATGAACCGTGCACGAAAACTATAAATCAATTTTAATGTTCTAGTTCTAAATTCATGGAATAGTTGCTAGTTGGGTTACTAATCTAATAATAATTAATTCTCGAATAATTCACTTAAAAACCTAATTTAAACTAATAATATTCTGAATATAATCTAAACATGCAAGTTTGTCCATCAAAAGTCGTGTTTCCCAATTTTGGAAACCATGGCACGTAAATCGAGACGTGCCATTGACTATCTAGTCAAACATTGTAAACTCTAGATTTTAAAAGTGTTCCTTGGTAGATTTCAACGCTACGAGTGTGCTAGAATCAATCGTGCCGCAAAATCACGCTTTGGTCAAAAGATATCGTCATTAAGGCTAATCGTGACCAAAATAATGATCAACCGATCAATTTTGAGTTCAACAGAATAACTAAAATACTAGATGAACGAATTAATTTCTGAAAAAAAGTATATGTCGTAGAGATCTGTGTTAGCTTTCCGAAACTTCAAACGTTTCATGATTTCGATTTCCGGTCTTCCCGTAATCTCGAAAATACCGAAACATGTCAAGTTTCGGACAATCGACACTATACGAATTTCCCAGAAATTTAGGAATAATTTCTACAAAAATAAATTACATAATTAGAAATCTTACCTCGATACGAATCTAACAAAAAAACGGCGCACGAAAAGCACGTCGGAGTTGGCGGAAATCGCTTCGGGAAGTCGGAAACCCTAGGTGAGTTCTCCCACAAAAGGCTGCTGGAATTTAATTATGGTGGGCGAATATAATAATATATATAGGAGCGAGAGGCGGCCACTGTAGTAGTTGGCACCGATAGGTGGGCCCCCTCCCCCCCCCCCCCCCCTCCCGCGTGGATTTTTGGGTATTTATTTATTTAATTCAGAAAATTACTTAAAAAGCATTATAAGTCCAAATAAATCAAAATAAATTGCAAAAAAATCCAGAAAAATTCTAGAAAATATTTCTAAGTGTCTAGAATATAAATAAAATATTTTAACACAAAATATCATCATGTGACCTCGCACTTGATTCGAAAAACCTATAAAATATAAATTCTATATGTTTCTAAATTCTAATTCGTCCTCGAAGTATATCATCGTGTGACCTCGCAGTATATCCCCCTTAAAAATAATTTCGTCCTCGAAATTCTAATTCGTAACTATTCCTTAAAATTCAAAGTCTACTATTACCTGATTCTCCTCAAATTTAATTTTGCAAAAATATTTTATAACCCTCTCTAGTCATTTTATAACTCTGAATACTTGAGGACTTCTACCCACCTTTGGTCACACTACTCCCTCAAAACACAAGTCGCTAAAACTTTATAACCTTCCAACTAGTTGCTAAATTCAATACCAATAGATATCTATGGCATAAAGTACCTCTAATCCCCTCCTATCTATCACGCAACCAAAACTTAAATAATCAAGCAATATTAAATTATAACCTAAGAATTTCTGATAAATTCTAGTAATATCTATCACGCTACCAAAACTGAAAGTGCTCCTTGGTAGATTTCAACGTCACGAGTGCGCTGGAATCAACCGTGCCGCAAAATCACGCTTTGGTCAAAAGATATTGACGTTATGGCTAATCGTGACCAAAACAGTGATCAACCGATCAATTCTGAGTTCAACAGAATAACCAAAATACTATATAAACGAAATAATTTTTGGAAAAAATATATGCTATAGAGCTCTGTGTTAGCTTTCAGAAACTTCAAACGGTTCGTGATTTCGATTTCCGGTCTTCCCGTAATCTCGAAAACACCGAAACGTGTCAAGTTTCGGACAACCGACACTCTACGAATTTTCCTAAAATTTAGGAATAATATCTACGAACATAAATTACATAATCAGAAATCTTGCATCGATACGAATCTAACAAAAAAAACAGTGCACAAAAGCACGTCGAAGTTGGCGAAAATTGCTTGGGGAAGTTGGAAACCCTAGATGAATTCTCCCACAAAAGGCTGCTGGAATTTAATTAGTGTGGGCGAATATAATAATATATATAGGAGAGAGAGAGGCGGCCACTGTAGCAGTTGGCGCCGACAGGTGGGCCCCTATGGGTAGATTTTTGGGTATTTATTTATTTAATTCAAAAAATTATTTAAAAATAATTTTAAGTCCAAATAAATCAAAATAAAATCCAGAAAAATTCTAGAAAACATTTCTAAGTGTCTAGAATATAAATAAAATATTTTAACACAAAATATCATCTTGTGACCTCGCAGTAAATATCAAAAATCTATAAAATATAAATTCTATATGTTTCTAAAAAAGTCCAAAAAAATGTAGAAAAATACAGAAAATATATTTAACCTAATAGAGCCTAAAGAAAAATATTGGGTCTCAAAATAGTCACAAATGGCCTCAAAATAAATTATGAAAGTCATTTATAAATATAAATCTTCATAAAATAAATATTTAAAAATATATAAAAATGTCTAAAAATATAATAAAATATATTATAGCTATAGAATGCTTATAGGCATAACTCCTATGATCATAGAAAATTAAATGTAAACTAATCAAATAAAAAATATCACTAAATTATAATCGGGATGGCAGATGCCACACTTGCTAAACTTCTCATTTGTGGCACCTACTGTGTAGGCTTGCTGAACTCCCCCCATATTCTATCCACCCTATTATCCTCCGTATCATACTCGTTGGATCATATTTAATTAACGGTGTAGGTTATAACCCTGTAATACAACACTTATGAGCATACGTTCCATATCAGGATGCGGGTAGGGGTAAAAAAAAGGATCGACAACAAGCAATTTCATCAGACTGGCGGTCATTCCGCACGAGGCTCGTATCTGCAGAGCAGTTGGCCTTGCCAATAGCCGGCAACATCAAGTCGCAGCTTCGGCACCAATGATACTCAGCGACAAGCCGGAGAGGGGCTGCCTCTTCGTCGCCACCGAGAAGCTCGACAGGGTCCACATCTTCGAGAGGACGGTAATACTCCTCCACTCGTCGGCCCCGCTAAGCCCCACAAGCGTCATCCTCAACTGGCCCTCATGGTGTCCAAGACTTGGTTTACCGAACTGGACATTGCGGGATGTTTTTCGACCACCGGTTGTTCTTTGGAGGAATTGAAGATGACACAATAAGAAAGAAAATTGAGTTTACTCTCAGAAGTGAATAATTTTTTTTCTTCTTCAAAATATAACAATTGGAACTGAAGATACAACGCAATAAGAACACTTCACACACCATGGGAGCAAATGACCCCCCCCCATTCCATGGTTATATGCTCCCACTTCTATTCTGGAATCGGCAAGGGCTGAAAAAGTCCGGCTGGCCTCTGATGTTCAGTTTTAACTTGTTGGTAAACAAAACATCGAGAGACAAACCGGGCTATCTCCCTCTTCATGCCATTCCACCAAAAGTGTTGATGAATATCACGGTACATCTTCGTACCACCCGGATGGATCGAATACTGAGAACTGTGGGCCTCTGCCATGATCTCATGTCTGATATCTCCACTGGGTACACAAAGATGCTTCCCATGTTGAAGTGTACCGTCTTCATGGATGCATAACTCTGGTCTTCGTCCAATCTCAAGCCGCTGAAGCTTAGAATCTGTTGACTGCACCATCCGGATCCTCTCGACTATAGTGGACTGAACTCGCATAGTGGCCATCAATGCCACACTGGTAGGAAGGACAACTTCTATGCTCATCTTCTGAAGATCTACTAACAGCTCTGGTTGTGCTGTTAGGAAACAAACTCCGGCTCTCCTACTCAATGCATCTGCAACTACATTGGCCTTCCCAGGATGATACTGCAGGTTGACATCATAATCCACAAGTAGCTCTAGCCACCTCCTCTGACGCATGTTAAGATCCTTCTGAGTGAAAACATACTTCAGGCTCTTGTGGTCGATGAAAATCTCCACCCTATCTCCGTACAAGTAGTGCCTCCACAACTTAAGTGCAAACACTACTGCTGCCAGCTCCAAGTCATGGATTGGGTAATTCCTCTCATGATCACGAAGTCGTCGTGATGCATAAGCTATTACCTTCCCATGCTGCATCAAAACACATCCTAAACCTCTGCCTGTAGCATCACAATACACTGAGAATCTTCCGGTTCCATCTAGAAGCGTGAGAATGGGTGCCGTTATCAAGCCTCGCTTCAACTTCTCAAAAGAACTCTGGCACTTTGCTGTCCAAGCAAACTACATATCCTTGCAAGTCAACTGGGTCAATGGCACTGAAATTCGAGCAAAGTCCGAAACGAATCGCCGGTAGTAGCCGGCCAAGCCAAAAAAACTGTTAAATTCTGCAACTGTGGTGGGTACTGGCCACGACTTAAGGGCCACGATCTTCTGGGGATCTACTTTTACTCCTCCTCTGGTGATGATATGACCCAAGTATGAAATACGATCGAGCCAGAACTCGTATTTACTGAACTTGGCATACAACTGGTGCTCTCTGAGAATCTGAAGAACCACTCTGAGATGCTGCTCATGCTCCGCCTCACTCTTGCTATAGACCAGGATGTCGTCTAGGAACACAATCACGAACTGATCCAAATAAGGCATGAAGATGCGATTCATGAGGTCCATGAATACAGCCGACGTATTGGTTGTTCCAAATGGCATCACAAGGAACTTCCAATGCCCATACTGCAATCTGAAAGCTGTCTTCGAGATGTCATGCTCTCTGACTCTGATCTGATGATATCCTGACCGCAAGTCAATCTTCGAGAATACTGCTGCACCCTTGAGTTGATCAAACAAGTTAACTATCCTCGGAAGAGGGTATTTGTTCTTGATTGTCACTGAGTTCAAGGTACGATAATCCACACATAATCTGGACGTACCATCCTTCTTTTTCACAAGAAGCATCGGGGCTCTCCAAGGTGATCCACTTGTACGAATGAATCCCTTGGTTCTAAGTTCTTCAATCATCATGTACAATATCTCCAGCTCTGACGGCGCCATCCTGTAGACTCTCTCTGACACTGGGGCTGATCCGGGAATCAAGTCGATGGTAAACTCGATCTCCCGCTCTGGCGGCATCCCTGGAAGCTCTTCTGGGAAAATATCTGGAAACTCTTCGACTATCCGGGGCAACTGCACTGCTGCTACTGCCATCCGCAACACTGGAGGAGAAGGTTCAACTTCGTCCCGGGAGAAGGAAAACTATGGCTCGTCGGGAATACTAAAAACAACCCTGCCAATATGGCAGTCTATCCTAGCATACTGGTCCCTCAACCAATCCATCCCTAAGACCACATCATAATCGGCCATCGGGAACTCCATCAATCTAGCGGGGAATTCTCTACCGCTAACTACGATCCGACACGAGGAAAATACTCTATCTACTCCCATAAGTCTGTTACCAGTAAGTATATTGAGCCTTACTGATAATGACTCGGGCTCCAAACCTATCCGTGTCGCGAATCGCGCAGACATAAATGAATGCGAGGCACCAGAATCAAATAATACTGAAGCTGGAAGGGTGTTGACGAGAATAGTACCTGCCACCATCTCACCTGGTGCAATTCCTTCCTCTTCCACGGTCAAGGCCAGCACTTGACCATGTCCTCTGGATGCGGGTCCCCACTGTTGAAAACTTCTCTGCCTGCTCTGGATCAGGGCTTGTGCTTGGGCATATTGTTGTGGCCTCTGCTGCTGGAATGCCTGGGCCTGCGTCGGCAATGGCCTCAGGAACGGGTACTGCTGCTACTGCTGCTGCTGCTGGACTGGTGCTGGTCCTCTCACCGAAGGACTAGAGAAGGCTGATGATGAACTCCCCCTGTTCGGGCAGTTCCCAACCCTGTGGTCCGGGGTACCACAAACCAAGCACAAACCCTGTGCTCTGCGACACTCCGATACCACATGCCCCGGCTTCCCACAGTGTGAACACCCCACTGCGGAAGACTGCTTCTGCTTTTGCTGCTGAGGGTGCGTCGGGGTTGAATGCTGAACCGACGTCACTGAGGCCACCCGCCTCGGAGCTCCAATGGTCAAAGTCCTAGCTGCCGGGGCTGGTGCTGAAGACTGATTCATCTGGCCGTGGGATCGCTTCCGACCTCCGGTCCTATCCACGATCCTCTGGGAGGTATACTCATGCCTCCTAGCTGCTCTCAATATCGCATCAAAAGTCTGATGCTCAAACTGCTCCACTGCCAGCAAAATCTCGAGATGGAGCCCCAACTGGAACCGCTGGGCTCTATCGAACTCGGTCGCTACCAAGGAGGGAACAAACCGACTAAGCCTGGAAAACTCGGCCGCATATCCGTCGACCGTCCTGTCCATCTGCTTCAGATTGGTAAACCTGGTCTGTAGGTCGTACCGAGCTACAACATTAAAATACTTGGTCTGGAATCTCTCCCTGAATACTGCCCAAGCAATAGGTGCCACTAATCCAACGGCCTGCGACGCCCACCAGCTGCGGGCAAGATCCAATAACTGCAGGCGCACCACGGCCACCTTCTCGGCTTCTAGAGTCCTGGCTTCTTCTAGAATCACCTCTGTGTCCTGAATCCACGCATCTGCGGCAATAGCATCTTCACTGTCGTCGAAGAAGGAAGGGTTCAAGCGCTTGAAGCTGTTGGCCGCGCTGTTACCCTGATGACCTCCCTTGGTCAAAGCATCTGCCACCGCCTGGTGCAAAGCATCTCCTCGACAATTCTGGGAAGCTAATAATGACCTGATGAGACCCACCAAGGTACCATCATCAGGCTCTACAGGCTGGACGGGTTGAACTGGTGGCTCTCCTTTAGTAGGCACGACTCTGGAGGCTACTCCGGAATGCTGGACTTGATCTCCAGGTTGCTGCTGGTCCACAGGTGGTGCTCGACCTTGCTGATTGGCAGGTCCAGGAACAATACCGCTGAAGAAGATGATATAGGGAACAATAAGGAAGGACCAGGACAGATCAACGATACAAGCATGTGATCATGTCAAGATTCCAATAATTAAGAGGATATGAACAGAGATCAAGGGCGAGTACTGATTGAGACATCTATTCGGTAAACCCCCATATATCTTGATTTTTAAGACCTGCATGGGCCACCACTTAAACCATGTCACGCCCTAGAACCAGAATATTGGAGAGCGGGAGCGTACATAGCCAGCTACGTATATTGAAGTGCAACCCACCTCGCTATACGGTCACGACTATCTAGATACATCAGGGTTTAACGACAAGCCAACAGTCTTTTAAGGTCAAGAACAAGCCTAGTGTCTCAATCACAAGCAAGTAAGTAAATGTTACAAGATGCAAGATCATCAAATATATAATAGTAAGACGTCACAAATATTGCATATTTAGCTGATCATGAAGCTAGTCGTTACAAAATATCAGGACTAGCAAGAGTTTAGTCATACATGATCAACCCTAAGATTTGTCAATCATGTTACAGCCCGTAGGCAGACAGTAAATAAAGGTGCAATACGAGCTAACACGTGCTCGCCGGCTAAACGCCTCAAAAGAATAATTTTACAAATAAGTGGGAGGACAAAAGGAACCCATTCGTTGCCAGGGTTACGCCTGGTGGTCACCTTCTGGATGGAAGACCTGTAGATCCTCTGGAGCTGCTCCGATATCTGGCCATACAAAACCAGCTGGATCAGACCCCAGAAAGAGCAAGTGCCATAAAGGAGGCTTCACTTAGGAACTAAAACCAATATATCACAATTAAATATTAAGATAATTAAAAGATACTGATAATACCCGAGATAACAATAATATATTGAGCACGAAGAAACCATTCAGGTAGCCAGACTGCAACCCTTAAACAAAACAAGGACCGGGGTTACAATCCGTCACCTGAATAGAAATCTGCCTCAATTACTATTGGTAAGGTAACAGGACAATAAACGAAGAGAGGACACAGAACTGCTCCGGGAGCCAGGTTACAACCCTTAAACCAAACAAGGACCGGGGTTGTAACCCTTCGCCTAAACAGAACTAGACCCCTGATCTTTATTGTTACGGCTAGTATAATTAATCATGATATTGAAGTAAGGTAAAACATGACAAGCATGGCATGAGGAGCAATAAGACAATAAATGAAGAGAGGACGCAGAACTGCTCCGGGAGCCAGGTTACAACCCTTAAACCAAACAAGGACCGGGGTTGTAACCCTTTCCCTGAACAGAACTGGACCCCTGATCGTTATTGTTAGAGCAAGCATGATAATCATGTCATGTCACAATCTTATACAGGATCAGGACAAGACTAAGCTTGGCTAGACTCCATTCAATTAATCACGGCCAAGTAAAGAATACGGCTTGATACTTTTAACTAAGTAGGGTTATCACAAACCTAGTTACTAGCAAAATGCAATGAGATTATCCCAACAGCCACAAGCCCTGCAGACCATCCAGGATATCCAGGTCGAATGTACGTTTATGAAGGGTGCACCACATGACTGTGTGCTGAAAATGTGCCCTACTCGTCGGTAGACTACAAGTCCACTTAGTGTGCCCAGATAACGGGATTGCCTGTAGCTGGAAATCTCTTCATGACTACTGAATTATTCTAGTTTATTAACCTTAGTTAATTGCAGTAGGTATCCCTGACCGTGGTACTCAGGGATCCCATCCTAGACATGATGCAAGACAGTACTGGTTTATTTGTACAAACACAATCGTTCATGGTGTCCAGGTCATTCGTACTTGTCATGCAGGCTAGCTGTCGTAACAGCATGCCGAGATATATCATGTCAGTATACTTGTTTAAGAGTGCGCCACGGCGGGCCACTATCGTGTTCATGGAACATATCAGAACTTACATGTTATAAGCATAAAGGTGAAATTTTAATTTAATAATAATAATAATAAAAGGGACGACTATTGAAGGAGTCATGCGGCTATTGGATTCATGCGGCAGAAAACACGCGCGCCTATGCGGTTGAGGCTGCGCGCTCATGCGGCTGAAAGTAGGCGGCGCTTGCGGCAGCGGGAACTCAAGCTTATGCGGCTATGGAAAGGAATCAGTCCATGCGGCCGGGGTATGGCAGGGGCGCATGCGGCTGGGTTATGGCAAGGCCTATGCGGCAGAGGATGCTGGTGTTCATGCGGCTAGAAATCAAGAGCTGCTTATGCGGCTGAGGAAATCCGTCAAGCATATGCGGCTGCATGTATTGGAGTTCATGCGGCTGGATGAAAATAGGACTCATGCGGCTCGGGGATGGCAACCCTATGCGGCTGAGAATGAAGACGGTTTATGCGGCTAGAGATGCAAGTGCTCATGCGGCTGCGGACATGCAAGTGCTCATGCGGCTAAGAGCCAAGGCCATCTCAAGCGGCTGAATCAAGGGCAGAGCCATGTGGCAGAGTTCAAGTGGAGTCTTATGCGGCTAGGCCAGGGACGGGTCTTATGTGGCTGGAAATTGCCAATGTCTTATGCGGCTGCAGGGAGTTGTCTTCATGCGGCTGGAAAGGTAATAAGTTCATGCGGCTGGAAGTAATGCGGGGGCTCATGCGGCTCGGAGGTTTAAGTTCATGTGGCTAGATTTAAAGGGAGTCATATGCGGCTGGATTCACTTCATACGGCTGAGGGCAGTAGTTCATGCGGCTGCATTGTCATGCAGCCAGAAGACTTGCCGCATGAAGGTCCATGCGGTCAAGTACTTCATGCAGCTGAGAGACTGTGCTTCTTCTCCACTGGTCCGGGAAGAAGAGCCATGAAGTCAATGGCTTTAAGGCTCATAAATCCTTCCTCCGAAGTCGGAATTCAGACTTCCATAGGTCAAAATAGGGCAGAACGAAATTCTCTACAACATGGAACCATCAAAACTTGGAAATAACAATGTTAAGTAGATCAAATCCCAAGAAATCCGAAAATACGATAAACTTAGATCTACAATAATGAGCCATGGAAATTAGAAATGCTAAGTATTAAAGCGTGTTAGAATCTCGTGGAGAAGAAAATGGAACAATAAAATTTGGGTTTGTAACGCCCAGTCCCAAAATACATAGGACCAAGTACGTAAACATGCCAGCTGTATACATACGAAATACATGGGCCTCGTATGTATACATAAGCTGTAAAATGCAGTAATCCAAGGCAAACTAAATCTCATCCCCAATAAAAAGAATAATAATATAAAAATCAACTTGAATATTTATGATACAATCGTTGGACGGAGACAAAGTCCACTACCAACTATCTCAATGAAAGAAATAAACAAAAGTCGATCCATAAAATGGCAAGACGAACCAAGCGCAATCGTCTTCGAAGGAATGGAGAAGACCACGACCTTGGCTAGAATACCTGCAATGAATCTTGAAAGCAGACACCTGGAGAATAACCAGGTCCACAGACGGATGTAGAAAGATACAGGAAGAACATGCTAATATGAACTGTCAGAATAATAATATATGAAAGACTATCCTAGACACAAATATGCAAAGGAGATTCTAACCGCCTAATGTGCAATTTAGAGGACAATTTTCATACGCATGGGTGGGATTTTAGGCTATGTGTACGTAACTGGCATCCAGTCATCTGTATCCGGCCGTAACGTCCAAAACGTCAGAGGGTATCTGCAAATAAATCACCACAGTTTCATCCGAAGACTGTAGTTTACCTATTTGGATTCCCATACGTACTAGCGACTGTCCTCCCCCAATATTTCCCACACTGTTCAAGTCATATCCATGGCTCGCCCAGTTTTGTAACTGCTTGAGTCTCTAAAACCCTAATCATAGCAGTTACGAATATCTACCGTCACACGACATTAGAGATAGCTAATCAATAAGTTGTGCCCCTAGCAAACTGTCTCAAATCGTGTAGTGTGAGTGTCACAACCAAAGGAGATATAAGGATATCCTTCAACAAGAAGATAGTCCGCTAACACTAAGTCAACATGCATAAAATAAAGTAACGACTAATAAAGTCGCTTGCACCCAAGTGTGGCTTGGACGCGCAGTTTATAACAAAGGAAACTAACAATATGAAACAAAATAAATAATACAGAAAATAAATAATTTGACAGTTAATTAGCAAGGTATAATTGCATATTGCGATGCCTGGTGAGCTGCCTGGTGTGGTACAATAAAAGTGGCACAAGATCGACTTCGGTGTTACAACTATACAAGGAAGACTCTGTTGACGACAAAGAGTATTCCATCGGGTCCAGAACGGTCAACTTAGTTAGGTTTGACATAATGAAGTGCAGAATTGGCGAAGGAATAGGAATAATAGGCTTATTCATGGATGGGAGGATAAAACATAGATAAATAATATATATATACGAGTTTCGAAAACTATCTATAATATTCAAAAATTTATAATCTTTTTATTAGATAATATTTGAAAATAGCAAAATAATTCTCTCTAGATTAAAACCCAAAGTTTTGTATAAATATGCCTATAGATAATAGCTACACTTCATAAAATAGTATCTTAAATAAATATCATAAATATTTGTAACTTGTTTAGGTCAAAACTATAAAAAAATAACCTTTAAAGGTTTACGTATATATAACAATACTTAAGACTAGTGTTAATTATACTAATAATCATCTACTACTATTTTAATGTAGGCATATATATAATAAAATTTATCAAGGACTATAACAAATTATTCTCTTATACTGGTAATAGAAATAAGTAATAATAATAATAATAGTAATAATGATAATAATAATAATAATGATAATACATAATAAATAATACATAAAAATATAAATATAATTCAGCTAAACACTAATGCAATAAAATATATAAAACCAAATTGAACAACAACAGTTGCTGTTGTTGTTCCTATAATTTATAAAAACCAATGATAATAATAATAATAATAATAATAATAATAATAATAAAACAATAGAGAAAAGAAAAGAGAAAATAAGAAAAAGAAATAATAATAGACAAACAAAAATGAACAAATAGGAATAAACGCACCTGTCTGCTGCTATTCTTAAGAAAAGAAGGAAGAGGGAGGAGAGAAAGAGAGCGGGGACGAGAGGCGGCGGGCTGGGAAGTCAGGGGTTTGGAGAGTGGAGAGCGTCGCTAGAGGCTAGACGCGGTGGTCGGGAGAGGGAAGCGGAGAGGCCAGCGGCAGACGCGAAGGGAATCAGTGATCCGACGGTAGATCTAGCCGAAGAAGGCGGAGAGAGCAGGGTTTCACGGAGGAGCTTGGCCGGGGCTCGTCGGTGGTCGAGTTCGACCGGGGGCTCCGGTCGGCGAAGGAGTGGGGCGGCGCTGCGTGCGGAAAGAGGCGGAAGGAAGAAAGAGGCGGAGAGAGAGCTCGGCTGAGCTGCCGGTGAGGGCGGCGGAGATATCGGGAGAGGGAAGTGTGGGCGACGGTGGTTCTGGTGAGGGGCGGTGGACGTGGCCACGCGGGGTGCGCGGAGCGGCGGGATCCGGCCAGCGAGGCGGAGGGGCGCGGCGGATCTCGGCCGGGCGGCAGAGGGGTTTGGGAGAAGTCGGCGAGGGCTATGCAGCGGAGCCGGAGGCGCGAAGTGGAAGTTCGGGGACTGGCTCGGCGTACGGAGGCGTAGGCGGTCAGGGCAGCAACAAGCGACGGCGGAGAAGTCGCTCGGCGTGGCGGAGCTCACCGGGAAGGTACGGAAAGGGGTTTTCTTTGGTTTTTGTTTTCCTTGTTGATGATGGTGATCGGACTGGTTGTCGAGGGTAGTTTGGGTGATGGTGGTGGTGGCGATGGGTTGTATTGCAGGTGGTTGGTTTGTGATGGCGTGGCCGGAGGGCAGTAGTGGTGGTGAGGTAGTGTGGTGGTCCGGCGGTGGTAATTCGGGGGCGGCCGGTCCTGGTCCGGCGACGAACGCGGCAGGCGGTCGGGTCGGAAGGAGGTGGCAGGGAGATGATGGTGTAAGGGAAGTCGAAGTTGGCTGGGATCGGTCGCAAGTTCGATGGTGGTGGGTGTGGTCAGTCTGATACAGGAAGCCGAGGGGAGGCCAACGGAAGATGGATGGCTGGGTCGGGTTTAGGCTTAGGTTTTTAATATTTTGGTTCGTGTCGGGGGTTGTCCGACACGCAGACGATAATGTAAATGTAAATATGAAATAAGATGGGGAGGGGACACGGACGTGATGCACGGTAGTTGAAAATTATTTGTGGAGTAATGTTATGGAGAATTTATGGAGGAGTACCTGCCTATTTATAGGATGTGGGAATTCTCAGTTGGATAAAGATTAAGAGTAGTTTAAACCCAATTAGATATTTAGCGACTAATAAATTTAAATCCAAATTCAAATCCAAATCCAATCCAAATCCGATTTAAATCCAATAAAATTCCAACCTTTAGCTTAAAATTAGATAAGGTAAATCAAATTTCAAAATATAGATATTATTTTAACTATTTAAAGAAATCCATAGAATTAAATCAAGATTTAAATCGCTATAATAATTCAAAAATATATTTTTCAAAAATACCTATAATATTAATTTCGAAAATAACCATAATTATTTAAACATCAAATATGAAAATATATCTTTTACTAAATTGAGATAAATTTTCAAAAATTAAAATATTAAATTCATGCATTCGCATGCAAATAGAATATTAATTTATAAGTTACAATTTATACTAGTATTATGAATAAAATATCTCGAACACCATTTTCATAAATAATAAAATAATTAATTTCAAAAATTTTACTATTGTTTAAAATAACTAATAAATATATACGAAAGTGGGTATGCACAATAATATTCATATAAATATACCTTTATCCAAAATAAAATATTTAATTATGCCATATTGAAATAAAATATATGTCTTCTATATTAAGAAATCCCATAAATAATTTTTTTTTTCAAAATATGTACCTCGTGCGAAATTTTTACTCGACGATCAAATATGAAAGAGCAAATTTGCGCGTGACGTACAATACGACTATGCGACGTATAAATACAAAACAAAAAAAATATCAGTACTAAAATATAGTAGAAATTTAGTGGTTTTACATCCTACCCAACTTACAAGAATTTCGTCCTCGAAATTAAGAATTAGTAGGGGGTGAGACGACATAAGGGGGTATCGATAGGGATCAAAACGATGACAATGTTTTCACGAAATTATGTCGTAAGAAATTGCGATCTAGATCATAGAAAAATAATATGGTATAGTCATAATCGAGAGGAAGGCTAGAGGAAGTTCTAGTATAACGCCTTCGTCCTTCTAAAATAGGTGAAGGCGAAAGCAATATAGAGTTCGAAGGAGGTGTTATCGAATACGAATACGTGATTCAATGACGATCAAATAATTTCAAAGGAATTGTCAAGGCAGTCGTGGATGGGATTCTAGAGGGCAAGTTTAGCTATGTCCCCATCCACGTAGAACGATAGATATAAGCGAACCAAAGTGCACTCGGTTGATCAGACCATCATGCACCGGTTCTGACTAGACAATATGTTAGTGGACATGTCCAAAAAATATATGTCTTGAAACAAGCTTGATAAAAAAATAAGCTTGCAAAAACTAGGCTACATTAGCATCATTAGATAGTAAAAATATAGGCACAATGGTAGATGAATAAAACACATATGAATAGTCTAAGGGTCATAAGGATCTAAGTCTTGTTTACTCCTATAGCATCATTCTACGGTTTATTGCCGAAGGCTTGGTTGACCAAATGGGTTAAATTTCTCTAGTCTCTACGGTCTAGATAATACTATTTGTATTCCCTTAATGGTCAAGGGTGTGTCAAGTTGTGGGGTATTCTACCCAACTTAAAGAATTAAGCTAAGGGTGTTTGGGACATCTAACTAGTAGGGTCAATCTCTAGCAAGCACGAAGGGAAGATAAGAATAATGATAGGAGAAATCAAGCAAGATGCAGTCGATGAGTCGAACGGTAGTTCGAATATAGAATCAAGAAAAGAGGTCAAGTATGTGGATGAGATCCTAGACTTCTAATCCTATTCGCAGGCTTGCTTGGAACGGTAAAGTAACCAAATAATTTATCTTGACCTGCATGGGCCACCACAAAAACATGTAACGCCCATGTCCCAAAATACGTAGGACCAAGTACGTAAACATGCCAGCTGTATACATACGAAATACATGGGTCTCGTATGTATACATAAGCTGTAAAATGCAATAATCTAAGGCAAACTAAATCTCATCCACAATAAAAAAAAATAATATAAAAATCAACTTGAATATTTATGATACAATCGTTGGGCGGAGACAAAGTCCACTACCAACTATCTCAATGAAAGAAATAAACAAGAGTCGATCCATAAAATGGCAAGATGAACCAAGCACAATCGTCTTCGAAGGAATGGAGAAGACCACGGCCTTGGCTAAAATACCTGCAATGAATCATGAAAGCACACCTAGGGAATAACCAGGTCCTCAGACGCACGTAGCAAGATACAGGAAGAACATGCTAATATGAACTGTCAGAATAATAATATATGAAAGACTATCCTAGACACACATATGCAAAGGAGATTCTAACCGTCTAATGTATAATTTAGAGGACAACTTTCATGCGCATGGGTGGGATTTTAGGCTATGTGTACGTAACTGGCATCCAGTCATCTGTATCCGACCGTAACGTCCAAAATGTCAGAGGGTATCTGCAAATGAATCGCCACAGTTCCATCCGGAGACTGTGGTTTACCTGTTTGGATTCCCATACGTACTAGCGATTGTCCTCCACCAATATTTCCCACACTGTTCAAGTCATGTCCATGGCTCGCCCAGTTTTGTAACTGTTTGAGTCTCTAAAACCCTAATCATAGCAGTTACGAATATCTACCGTCATACGACTTTAGAGATATCTAGTCAATAAGTCGTGCCCCTAGCAAACTGTCTCAAATCGTGTAGTGTGAGTGTCACAGCCAAAGGAGATATAAGGATATCCCTCAACAAGAAGGTAGTCCGCTAACACTAAGTCAACATGCATAAAATAAAGTAACGACTAATAAAGTCGCTTTCACCCAAGTTTGGCTTGGACGCGCAGTTTATAACAAAGAAAACTAACAATATGAAACAAAATAAATAATACAGAAAATAAATAATTTGACAGTTAATTAGCAAGGTATACTTGTGTGTTGCGATGCCTGGTGAGCTGCCTGGTGTGGTACAATAAAGGTGGCACAAGATCGACTTTGGTGTTACAACTATGCAAGAGAGACTCTGTTGACGACACAGAGTATTCCATCGGGTCCAGAACGGTCAACTTAGTTAGGTTTGACATAATGAAGTACAGAATTGGCGAAGGAATAGGAATAATAGGCTTATTCATGGATGGGAGGATAAAATATAGATAAATAATATATATATATACGAGTTTCAAAACTATCTATAATATTCAAAAATTTATAATCTTTTTATTAGATAATATTTGAAAGTAGCAAAATAATTCTATCTAGATTAAAACCCAAAGTTTTGTATAAATATGCCTATAGATAATAGCTACACTTTATAAAATAATATCTTAAATAAATATCGTAAATATTTGTAACTTGTTTAGGTCAAAACTATAAAAAAAATAACCTTTAAAGGTTTACGTATATATAACAATACTTAAGACTAGTGTTAATTATACTAATAATCATCTACTACTATTTTAACGTAGACATATATATAATAAAATTTATCAAGGACTATAACAAATTATTCTCTTGTACTGGTAATAGAAATAAGTAAAAATAATAATAATAGTAATAGTGATAATAATAATAATGATAATACATAATACATAATACATAAAAATATAAATATAATTCAGCTAAACACTAATGCAATAAAATACATAAAACCAAATTGAACAACAACAGTTGCTATTGCTGTTCCTATAATTTATAAAAACCAATGATAATAATAATAATAATAGAACAATAGAGAAAAGAAAAAAGAAAAAAAGAAAAAGAAAAAAAGAAACAATAATAAAACGACAAACAAAAATGAACAAATAGGAATAAACTCAGCTGTCTGCTGCTATTCTTAAGAAAATAAGGAAGAGGGAGGAGAGAAAGAGAGCGGGGACGAGAGACGGTGGGCTGGGATGTTGGGGGTTTGGAGAGTGGAGAGTGGAGAGCGGCGCTGGAGGCTGGGCGCGGTGGTCGGGAGAGGGAAGCGGAGAGGCCAGCGGCGGACGCGAAGGGAATCGGTGATCCGACGTTAGATCTAGCCGAAAAAGGCGGAGAGAGCAGGGTTTCACGGAGGAGCTTGGCCGGGGCTCGTCGGTGGTCGAGTTTGACCGGGGGCTCCGGTCGGCGGAGGAGTGGGGCGGCGCTGTGTGCGGAAAGAGGCGAAGGAAAGGAAGAGGCGGAGGGAAGAGCTCGGCTGAGCTGCCGGTGAGGGCGGCGAAGAGATCGGGAGCGGGAAGTTCGGGCGGCGGCGGTTCTGGTGAGGGGCGGTGGAGGTGGCCTCGCGGGGTGCGCGGAGCGGCGGGATCCGGCCAGCGAGGCGGAGGGGCGCGGCGAATCTCGGTCGGGCGGCAGAGGGGTTTGGGAGAAGTCGGCGAGGGCTGTGCGACGGAGCCGGAGGCACGGAGTGGAAGTTCGGAGACTGGCTCGGCGTACGGAGGCGTAGGCGGTCGGGGCCGCAGCAAGCGACGTCGGGGTAGTCGTTCGGCGCGGCAGAGCTCACCGGGAAGGTACGAAAAGGGGTTTTTTTGGTTTTTGTTTTCCTTGTTGATGATGGTGATCAGGCTGGTTATCGAGGGTAGTTTGGGTGATGGTGGTGGTGGCGATGGGTTGTATTGCAGGTGGTTGGTTTGTGACGGCGTGGCCGGAGGGAAGTAGTGGTGGTGAGGTAGTGTGGTGGTCCGGCGGTGGTAATTCGGGGGCGGCCGGTCCTGGTCCGGCGACGAGAGCGGCAGGCGGTCGGGTCGGGAGGAGGTGGCAGGGAGATGATGGTGTAAGGGAAGTCAAAGTTGGCTGGGATCGGTCGCAAGTCCGATGGTGGTGGGTGCGGTCGGTCTGATACAGGAAGCCGATGGGAGGCCAGCGGAAGATGGATGGCTGGGTCGGGTTTAGGCTTAGGTTTTTGATATTTTGGTTCGTGTCGGGGGTTGTCCGACACGCAGACGATAATGTAAATGTAAATATGGAATAAGATGGGGAGGGGACACGGACACGATGTACGGTGGTTAAAAATTATTTGTGGAGTAAAGTTGTGGAGAATTTATGGAGGAGTACCTGCCTATTTATAGGATGTGGGAATTTTCAGTTGGATAAAGATTAAGAGTAGTTTAAACCCAATTAGATATTTAGCTACTAATAAATTTAAATCCAAATTCAAATCCAAATCCAATCCAAATCTGATTTAAATCCAATTAAATTCCAACATTTAGCTTAAAATTAGATAAGGTAAATCAAATTTCAAAATATAGATATTATTTTAACTATTTAAATAAATCCATAGAATTAAATCAAGATTTAAATCACCATAATAATTCAAAAATATATTTTCCAAAAATACCTATATATTAATTTCGAAAATAACCATAATTATTTAAACATCAAATATGAAAATATATCTTTTACTAAATTGAGATAAATTTTCAAAAATTGAAATATTAAATTCATGCATTCGCATGCAAATAGAATATTAATTTATAAGTTACAATTTGTACTAGTATTATGAATAAAATATCTTGAATACCATTTTCATAAATAATAAAATAATTAATTTCAAAAATTGTACTATTGTCTAAAATAACTAATAAATATTTACGAAAATGGGTATGCACAATAATATTCATATAAATATACCTTTATCCAAAATAAAATATTTAATTAGGCTATATTGAAATAAAATATATGTCTTCTATATTAATAAATCCCATAAATAAATTTTTTTTTCAAAATATGTACCTCGCGCGAAATTTTCACTCGACGATCAAATATGAAAGAGCAAATTTGCGCGTGACGTACAATACGATTATGCGACGTATAAATACAGAACAAAAAAAATATTAGTACTAAAATATAGTAGAAATTTAGGGGTTTTACAGGGTTCCTCCATAAAGCAAGCTGCACTTGCCTAAGATCTCTCTCTCTCTCTCTCTCCCTGGTAGGTGAAGAAGTAATGGTGGAGAAGAAGAAGTAAATGAATAGAGAGAATGAGTTGGGCTAATAAATGGAGATGGTGGTGGTAGGAAAGGGTTCTCCCTTTGGTTCATGATGAACCAATAAGCAACCCAAGCCGAACCAAGACAACCTAAATAAGCCGAACCAAGCCATGAGTCATGCAATACGAGTTAAGATACGTATACGTATTCCAAAATACTTAATACGAACTATAGGCATTACAACTCTACCCACCTTAAAAGAATTCCGTCCTCGGAATTTAATCAAGATATTAGAGAAACAAGGACAAGCTACACTTATCACAGGCAAGCTATAACAAGATAGTTAATCAAGCAATCATTCATGCAAGCAAGGTAATCGAGGGTGCAAGGCATAAGAAAACATTATACCTTACGAGTCAAACAGGTCAGAATATCGCCATCGGATATCATCCTCACGCTCCCATGTTCACTCACCCAAAGAGTGATGACCCCAAGCAACACGGACTAACTTGATAGTCTTATTCTTGAGTGTCTTCTCACTCCGATCCAATATTGACATGGACCTCTCCTCATATGAAAGGTTGGTACCAACAACCAATTTCGAATGATCCAGGATATGGCTCGGGTCCGAGATATACCGTCGTAGTTGGGATACATGGAACACGTCATGCACCTCACGTAGCGACGGTGGAAGAGCGAGACGATAGGACACATCTCCTACTCGCTCCAGAATGTCGAACGGTCCTATATACCTAGTACTAAGCTTTCCCCGTACGCCGAAACGAATGACACCACGGTTAGGCGAAATCCTCAGGAATACATGGTCACCGACCGAGAATTCAAGGGGACGCCGATGAGAATCGATCCAATGACGCTGGCGATCTTGGGCAACTCGAAGATGATCTCTGACTCTCCTGACCACTTCAACTGTCTGAGCAATCTTTTCCAGATCGAGCATCTGCCTCTCTCCAATGTCGTCCCATGCTAGTAGGGATCTGCACTTCCTACCATACAGTACCTCGAACGGCGCCATCTGGATACTAGCTTGGAAACTGTTGTTGTACGAGAACTCCACCAGGTGTAGGTGATCTTCCCACGAACCACCGAAGTCGAGTGTGTAAGATCTCAACATATCTTCAAGAGTCTGGATCGTGCGTTCTGACTGACCATCAGTCTGCGGATGATATGCTGAGCTAAACTGGAGGCGAGTCCCCAAACTCTCCTGCAGACTACGCTAAAAGTGCAACGTAAATCTGGAATCTCTGTCTGAGGTAATACTGACTGGAACACCGTACAATCTGACGATCTGCCTGAGATACACCTATGCTAGCTGAGCCATCGACTGACCAACTCTGAACGGGAGGAAATGAGCCACCTTCGTGAGCCGGTCAACTATAACCTAAATAGCATCTCGACCAGCTGGGGATCTAGGTAATCCAGTCACGAAATCTATGGTTATATGCTCCCACTTCTATTCTGGAATCGGCAAGGGCTGAAGAAGTTCGGCTGGCCTCTGATGTTCAGCTTTAACTTGTTGGCGAACCAAACACCGAGAGACAAACCGGGCTATCTCTCTCTTCATGCCATTCCACCAAAAGTACTGACAAATATCACGCTACATCTTCGTACCGCCCGGATGGATGGAATACTGAGAACTGTGGGCCTCTTCCATGATCTTCTGTCTGATATCTCTACTGGGTACACAAAGATGCTTTCCATGTTGAAGTGTACCGTCTTCATGGATGCATAACTCTGGTCTTCGTCCAGCCTCACATTCTGCTCTAAGCCGCTGAAGCTTAGAATCTGTTGACTGGGCCATCCGGATCCTCTCGACTATAGTAGACTGAACTCGAATAGTGGCCATCAATGCCACACTGGTAGGAAGGACAACTTCTATGCCCATCTTTTGAAGATCTACTAACAGCTCTGGTTGTGCTGTTAGGAAACAAACTCCGGCTATCCTGCTCAATGCATCTGCAACTACATTGGCCTTCCCAGGATGATACTGCAGGTTGACATCATAATCCACAAGTAGCTCTAGCCACCTCCTCTAACGCATGTTAAGATCCTTCTGAGTGAAAACATACTTTAGGCTCTTGTGGTCGGTAAAAATCTCTACCCTATCTCCGTACAAGTAGTGCCTCCACAACTTAAGTACAAACACTACTGCTGTCAGCTCCAAGTCAGGGGCTGGGTAATTTCTCTCATGATTACGAAGTTATTATGACGCATAAGCTATTACCTTCCCATGCTGCATCAAAACATATCCTAAACCTCTGTCTGAAGCAACACAGTACACTGAGAATCTTCCGGTTCCATCTGGAAGCGTGAGAATGGGTGCCGTCATCAAGCCTCATTTCAACTTCTCAAAAGAACTCTGGCGCTCTGCTGTCCAACCAAACTGCACATCATTGCGGATCAACAGGGTCAATGGCGCTGAAATCCGAGCAAAGTCCGAAAAGAATCGCCGGTAGTAGCCGGCCAAGCCAAGAAAACTGTAAACTTCTGCAACTGTGCTGGATACTGGCCACGACTCAAGGGCCACGATCTTCTGGGGATCCACTTCTACTCCTTCTCTGGTGATGATATGACCCAAGTATAAAATACGATCGAGCCAGAACTCGCATTTACTGAACTTGGCATACAACTGGTGCTCTCTGGGAATCTGAAGAACCACTCTGAGATGCTGCTCATGCTCCACCTTACTCTTGCTGTAGACCAGGATGTCGTATAGGAACACAATCACGAACTGATCCAAATAAGGCATGAAGATGCGATTCATGAGGTCCATGAATACAGCCGGCGCATTGGTTGCTCCAAATGGCATCATAAGGAACTCCCAATGCCCATACCGGGATCTGAAAGCTTTCTTCGGGATGTCCTACTCTCTGACTCTGATCTGATGATATCCTGACCGTAAGTCAATCTTCAAGAATACTGCGGCCCCCTTGAGTTGATCAAACAAGTCATCTATCTTCGGGAGAGGGTATATGTTCTTGATTGTCACTGAGTTCAAGGTACGATAATCTACACATAATTTGGACGTACCATCCTTCTTTTTCACAAGAAGCATCGGGGCTCTCCAAGGTGATCCACTTGTACGAATGAATTTCTTGGTTCTAAGTTCTTCAATCATCTTGTACAATATCTCCAGCTCTGACGGCGCCATCCTGTAGACTCTCTCTGACACTGGGGCTGATCCCGAAATCAAGTTGATGGTAAACTCGATCTCCCGCTCTGGTGGCATCCCTGGAAGCTCTTCTGGAAAAACATCTGAAAACTCTTCGACTATTCGGAGCAACTACACTGCTGCTACTACCATCTGCAACACTGGAGGAGAAGGTTCAACTTTGCCCTGGGAGAAAGAAAACTCTGGCTCGTCGGGAATGCTAAAATAACCCTGCCAATATGGCAGTCTATCCCAGCATACTGGTCCCTCAACCAATCTATCCCTAAGATCACATCATAATCAGCCATCGGGAACTCTATCAATCTAGCAGGGAATTCTCTACCGCTAACTACGATCTGACACGAGAAAAACACTCTATCTACTCCCACATGTCCGTTACCAGTAAGTATATTGAGCCTTACTGATAATGACTCAGGCTCCAATCCTATCCGTGTCGCAAATTGTGCAGACATAAATGAATGCGAGGCAACAGAATCAAATAATACTGAAGCTGGAAGGGTGTTGACGAGAATTGTACCTGCCACCACCTCACCTGGTGCAATTCCTTTCTCTCCTATGGTCAAGGCTAGCACTTGACCATGTCCTCTGGGTACGGGTCTCCTCTGATGAAAACTCCTCTGTCTGCTCTGGATCAGGGCTTGGGCTTGGGCATACTGTTGTGGCCTCTGCTGCTGGAATGCCTGGGCCTGCATCGGCAATGGCCTCGGGAACGGGTACTGCAGCTGCTGCTGCTGCTGCTGGACTAGTGCTGGTCCTCTCACTGAAGGACTAGAGAAGGCTGATGATGAACTCCCCCTGTTCGGGCAGTTCCCAACCCTGTGGTCCGGGGCACCACAAACGAAGCACAAACCCTGTGCTCTGCGATACTCCGATACCATATGCCCCGGCTTCCCACAGTGTGAACACCCCACTGCAGAAGACTGCTTCTGCTTCTGCTGCTGAGGGTGCATCGGGGTTGAATGTTGAACCGACGTCACTGAGGCCACCCGCCTCAGAGCTCCAATGGTCAAAGCCCTGGCTGCCAGGGCTGGTACTGAAGACTGATTCATCTGGCCGTGGGATCGCTTCCAACCTCCTGTCCTATCCACGATCCTCTGGGAGGTATACTCATGCCTCCTTGCTGCTCTCAATACCGTATCAAAAGTTTGATGCTCAAACTGCTCCACTGCCAGCAAAATCTCAAGATGGAGCCCCAGCTAGAACCGTTGGGCTCTATCGAACTCGGTCGCTACTAAGGACGGAGCAAATCGACTAAGCCTGGAAAACTCGGCAGCATATCCGTCGATCGTCCTGCCCATCTGCTTCAGATTGGTGAACCTGGTCTGTAGGTCGTACCGAGCTACAGCATTAAAATACTTGGTCTGGAATCTCTCCCTGAATACTGCCCAAGCAATGGGTGCCACTAATCCAATGGCCTGCGACGCCCACCAGCTGCGGGCAAGATCCAATAACTGCAAGCGCACCACGGCCACCTTTTCGGCTTCTGGAGTCCTGGCTGCTTCTAGAATCACCTCTGTGTCCTGAAGCCACGCATCTGCGGCAATAGCATCTTCACTACCGTCGAAGAAGGGAGGTTTCAAGCGCTTGAAGCTGTTGGCCGCATTGTTACCCTGATGACCTCCCTTGGTCAAAGCATCTGCCACCGCCTGGTGCAAAGCATCTCTTCGACGATCCTGGAAAGCTAATAATGACCTGATGAGAGCCACCAAGGTGCCATCATCAAGCTCTACAGGTTGGACGGGTTGAACTGGTGGCTCTCCTTCAGTAGGTACGACTCTGGAGGCTACTCCAGAATACTGGGCTTGATCTCCAGGTTGCTGCTGGTCCACAGGTGGTGCTCTGCCTTGCTGATCGGCAGGTCCAGGAACAATACCGCTGAAGAAGACGACATAGGAAACAATAAGGAAGGACCAGGACAGATCAACGATACAAGCATGTGATCAGGTCAAGATTCCAGGGATTCAGAGGATATGAACAGAGATCAAGGGCGAGTACTGATTGAGACATTTATTCGGTAAACCTCCACATATTTTGATTTTTAAGACCTGCATGGGCCACCACTTAAACCATGTCACGCCCCAGAACCAGAATACTGGAGAGCGGGGGCGTACATAGCCAGCTACGTATATTGAAGTGCAACCCACCTTGCTATACGGTCACGGATGTCTAGATACATGAGGGTTTAACTACAAGCCAATAGTCTCTTAAGGTTAAGAACAAGCCTAGTGTCTCAATCACAAGCAAGTAAGTAAATGTTACAAGATGCAAGATCATCAAATATACAATAGTAAGGCATCCCAAATATTACATATTTAGCTGATCATGAAGCCAGTCGTTACAAAAATGTCAGGACTAGCAAGTGTTTAGTCATGCATGATCAACCCTAGGATTTGTCAATCATGTTACAGCCCGTAGGCAGACAGTAAATAAAGGTACAATACGAACTAACACGTGCTCGCCGGCTAAACGTCTCAAAAGAATAATTTTACAAATAAGTGGGAGGACAAAAGAAACCCACTAGTTGCCAGGGTTACGCCTGGGGGTCACCATCTGGCTGAAAGACAGGTAGATCCTCTGGAGCTGCTCCGATATCTGGCCATATAAAACCAGTTGGGTCAGACCCCAGAAAGAGCAAGTGCCACAAAGGAGACTTCACTTAGGAACTAAAACAAACATATCACAATTAAATATTAAGATAATTAAAAGATATTAATAATACCTGAGATAACAATAATATATTGAGCACGAAAAATCTATTCAGGTAGCCAGACTGTAACCCTTAAACCAAACAAGGACCGGGGTTGCAATCCGTCACCTGAATAGAAACCCGCCTCAATTACTATTGGTAAGGTAACAGGACAATAAACGAAAAGAGGACATAGAACTGCTTCGGGAGCCAGGTTACAACCTTTAAACCAAACAAGGACCGGGGTTGTAACCCTTCGCCTGAACAGAACAGGACCCCTGATCTTTATTGTTAAGGCCAGTATAAATAATCATGATATTGAAGTAAGGTAAAACATGACAAGCATGGCATGAGGAGCAATAAGACAATAAACGAAGAGAGGACGCAGAACTGCTCCGGGAGCCATGTTACAACCCTTAAACCAAACAAGGACCGAGGTTGTAACCCTTCGCCTGAACAGAACTGGACCCCTGATCGTTATTGTTAGAGCAAGCATGATAATCATGTCATGTCACAATCTTATACAGTATCAGGACAAGACTAAGCTGGGCTAGACTCCATTCAATTAATCACGGCCAAGCAAAGAATACGGCTTGATACTTTTAACTAACTAGGGTTATCACAGGCCTAGTTACTAGCAAAATACAATGAGATTATCCCAACAGCCACAAGCCCTGCAGACCATCCAGGTTATCCAGGTCGAATGTCTATTTATGATGGGTGTACCACATGACTGTGTGCTGGAAATGTGCTCTACTCGTCGGTAGGCTACAAGTCTACTTAGTGCGCCCAGATAACGGGATTGCCTGTAGCTGGGAATCTCTTCATGACTACTGAATTATTCTAGTTTATTAACCTTAGTTAATTGCAGTAGGTATCCCTGACCGTGGTACTCAGGGATCCCATCCTAGACATGATGCAAGACAGTACTGGTTTATTTATACAAACACAATCATCCACGGTGTCCAAGTCATTCGTACTTGTTATGTCAGGCTAGCTGTCGTAACAGCATACCGAGATATAACATGTCAGTCTACTTGTTTAAGAGTGCACTATAGCGGGCCACTATCGTGTTCATGGAACATATCAGAACTTATATGTTATAAGCATAAAGGTGACATTTTAATTTAATAATAATAATAATAAAAGGGATGACTATTGAAGGAGTCATGCGACTATTGGATTCATACGGCAGAAAACACGCACGCCTATGCGGCTGGGACTGCGCGCTCATGCGGCTGGAAGTAGGCGGCGCATGCGGCAGCGGGAACTCAAGCTTATGCGGCTACGGAAAGGAATCAGTCTATGCGGCTGGGGTATGGCAGGGGCGTATGCGGCTGGGTCATGGTAAGGCCTATGCGGAAGAGGATGCTGGTGTTCATGCGACTAGAAATCAAGAGCTGCTTATGCGACTGAGGAAATCTGTCAAGCATATGCGGCTGCAAGTATTGGAGTTCATGTGGCTGGATAAAAACAGGACTCATGCGACTCGGGGATGGTAACCCTATGCGGCTGAGAATGAAGGCGGTTTATGCGGCTAGAGATGCAAGTGCTCATGCGGCTGCGGATATGTAAGTGCTCATGCGGCTAAGAGCCAAGGCGATCTCATGCGGCTGAATCAAGGGCATAGCCATGTGGCAGAGTTCAAGTGGAGTCTTTTACGGCTAGGCCAGGGACGGGTCTTATGCGGCTGGAAATTGCCAAAGTCTTATGCGGCTGCAGGGAGTTGTCTTCATGAGGCTGGAAAGGTAATAAGTTCATGCGGCTGGAAGTAATGCGGGGGCTCATGCGGCTCGGGGGTTTAAGTTCATGCGGCTAGATTCAAAGGGAGTCATATGCGGCTGGATTCACTTCATGCGGCTGAGGGTAGTAGTTCATGCGGCTGTATTGTCATGCAACCAGAAGACTTGCCGCATGAAGGTCCATGCGGTCAAGTACTTCATGCGGCTGAGAGACTGTGCTTCTTCTCCACTGGTCCGGGAAGAAGAGCCATGAAGTCCATGGTTTCAAGGCTCATAAATCCTTCATCCGAAGTCGGAATTCAGACTTCCATAGGTCAAAATGGGGCAGAACGAAATTTTCTACAACATGGAACCATCAAAACTTGTAAATAACAATATTAAGTAGATCAAAACCCAAGAAATTTGAAAATATGATAAACATAGATCTACAACAATGAGCCATGGAAATTAGAAATGCTAAGTTTTAAAGCGTGTTAGAATCTCGTGGAGAAGAAAAAGGAACAATAAAATTTGGGTTCCTCCATGAAGTAAGCTGCACTTGCCTAAGAGCTCTCTCTCTCTCTCTTTCTCTCTTCCTAGTAGGTGAAGAAGTAATGGTGGAGAAAAAGAAGTAAATGAAGAGAGAGAATGAGTTGAGCTAATAAATGGGGATGGTGGTGGTAGGTAAGGGTTCTCCCCTTCGTTCATGATGAACCAACAAGCAACCCAAGCCAAACCAAGCCAACCCAATTAACAAGTCGAACCAAGCCAGGAGTCATGCAATACGAGTCAAGATACGTACACGTATCCCAAAATACTTAATACAAACTATAGGCATTACAAGCTTCTACAGCCTTCCTGAGTAGACCTTGATCGACGTCAGGTTCCGGTACGTGGGGTTCGCCGCGAAGATGGTAAAGAGGGTGCGGTCCGGCCGGGTGGGGGACTTGAGGCTCTTCCACGGCAACTGCGGTGGCAGAGGGACCAGCTAAGGGAGGAGGTAAGGTTCTGCGTGGGACCCACATTTTCTGGAATGTGGTGTTTATTAGAGGGTTAATCTAGTCCGTTAATTAAATTTGATCCAACGGCTATGGTACCGCAGAATAGGAGGTGAATCGGATCCCTCCTTTTATATATATATATATATATATATATATATATATATATATATATATATATATATATATATATATATATATATATATACCGAAATGAAAATATTATCTTGGACTGTTTATCATTGATATGAACATTGTGAAGAGTTGATTGATACATTGACCATGAATAAGAAATGATGTAGATTATATATATAATATTTATAAGCTCCGACAGGAGAACCGACCATGCGGCCAATGTAGCAAACAGCACCGGGTTATGGTCGTGTATTGGGGCCATGCCATCTGGACACTGCTCCATCACGTGGGGCCAACTTGTGCATAAGTTGAGATGCCAGTCAAGCCATGCATATATTCACTCCTTTTCTTTATACTTTGTTTATTTTTCTTTTTCATTTATGGACAAACATTTCTTGTTATGAGTCCAAAAATATTGCTTTATTATTTGAACGTTTCCCTGTTCCAATTCTTTGAAACTTATTCAGTAAAAATAAGGACATCTTTGACTACTTTAATGATTTAGTCTAATATTGAAAATTTATACTCCATCACGATATATTAGTTGGGTTGAGATTTGTTGTTCACAAAATG
The DNA here is from genome assembly GCA_029216955.1 of Iris pallida. NCBI lineage: Eukaryota > Viridiplantae > Streptophyta > Magnoliopsida > Asparagales > Iridaceae > Iris > Iris pallida. Next base: position 67,702,240 of record JANAVB010003400.1, on the reverse strand, counting down.
ACATTTCTAAATTTGTTTTATCTAATATGAAGATGCGGATCCCATCAGCTCTGGGTGTTATTCTTTATTATAAAAATGGTAGGATCCACATCTTCATGTGAGAAAAAACAGATTTGAAAACACCATTTTGTAAAGAACAAATCACAATCCATATTAGTTGTATACATAATTAACTAATAACTGTTGGAGTTTTGGCCTTTCCTTTCTAAAGGAAAGGCCAAAACTAGCACTAGTGGCTGTGAAGTGTTACGTAATAACGATTGTTCGTACAATTGTTACAATATTTCAGTTTTCCATCGAAAAATTGTGCCCCGGCAATAACAATCTCAAAGCTTTATTGCTACGATGGAAAACGTTAATGTTTCACTCTTCAATTCTGACTTTTGCAAGTTAGAAAAGTTTGGTGGAGAACATTACCAAGTCTGGAAGAGGAAGGTATATCTAACCCTTCAACTCAAAGACGTAGATCACGTGCTTCTGGAGGAAGAACCTACTGTTCCAGATGTTGGGTCTGCTGCCGCAATTACCACGGCTACTAAACTTCAAGCAAAATGAAGAAGGGAAAATAGTATTTGCAGGCTGCTTATCCTGGATGCTATGGAAGATTTCCTTGCAGAATCCTATTCTAAGAAGAATATCGCTAGAGACATATGGGAATCTCTAGAAAAACTATACGAAAAAGACAAGAACCGCAGTAAAATCTTTGTGGTTGAAAAATATCACAAGTGGTTCTTTGAGGACGAAAAGTCTATGCTGCCGCAGGTGAAGTGTTTCACTTAACAAAATGCCAAAAAAAATTGGCTTTTGAAAATAAAATGAGAAAAAGTACAAGAAGTACAAATTTGATTCTGGGAAAGTATTGCTATGGAAGTCTGATCTGTAAATGATCACTTTGTTCCTTGGACCATATGATGATGATGAAGATCGCTGCTTGAAGTTGAACAACCGGAAGAACTAAGTCACCAGAAAGGTATCGACGCACTTGGGCACTGATGGCGAGGCCGAATGCTTTCCTGCTTTGCTTCACTTTGTTCTGGAAGAAAGGTTGAAGAAGAATGCTCTTGAAAATCAAAATCTCTAAGTTCTGATCTCTGTATTCTCTCCTGTCTCTGTCTGTGTGTCTTGCTTTGAGAAAAATAAGTCCATTTATAGACTTGGGCTCTTGTGCGTAAAAACTCAGCGAAAGTTTCGTCTTTACGCCAACAACCGCCACCCACGACCAAAGTCATCCTCTGTATACGTTCACACGTATCCCATCATTTTATTAAGAATAGGATGCACGTACACACGTTCTTCGGGATGTGTGGCATGAAAGCCATGTAGGCAAACCACGTTCCAAGCTGGTCAGAAAGAATAGGGCGTAAAAATAACCCCAATGTACTCTGAGCGTAAAGCAGTAGACTAGGCATAAAATAGCCCCGATATAGACTTCCCACGTAAAGTGGTTGTTAAATAACCTTGAGCGTAAAAGTAGCTCAAATAGACTTTACGCACACGCCAATTGTTGAGCGTAAAAGCTCGTATAGTCTTCATGCGTAAAAGAAGCCATAGTGTGAGCGTAAAGTAGGTCAATCCACATACTAAACGACAACATTGGTCTCTGTGTAAAAAAAAATCCCTTTGAATTCTGTGATATATGCCATCATTAATATCTCCATGTTAGAGTTTGTATTAAATACGAGACTTGACAGCTTTGTCCAGTGTAAAAGTGGCTGATCTGTCCTTGGCGTAAAACCATGGGTGTAGACCCGAGCGTAAAATGATCTGCCTGCTTTAGGTGTAAAGTGATTAGCCTTGTCTTGGGCGTAAAGTATTTAGCCTCTCTGCGGCGTAAAGTAGATCAATTTGAGTGGAATGATCTATCACTTTGACTCTTTCTTTGAAGCACTTTTTACGCTCCTATAAGACCCCCTTCAAAGTTTTCAAATATTTCCAAAATTTGGAACACTTTGAACAGAAGCGTAAAAATTGAGTTTTGACCAGTCAGCGTAAAATTCAGGATACGTAACAGTCATCCACGTAAAAGCGGGGACATCCAACAGTCGGCGTAATTTCCAATAGTGTCGGTCAACACTTAACCATCACAATGAATTTCTTTCTCGAAACTTTCGAATGCCTTTTCGTTTCCCCGAGTTTGCATTAATAATGAGCAGTTTCCAACGAAGAATATGAAGAGTTGATTTAATTATATAAATAAGAAGAAATTCTTCACTCTTGTCATTCATCCTCATAGTGACATGGCGCCTAAGAGCGAGATTACCAACAAAGAGGCTTCGAGCTCTAGGCTTGACTTTGAGCGAGCATACAATCTTTTAGAGTGCTTTGGACTGACTCCAGCAATCTTCAGTCGCATCGATGGTGGTCCTTCAACTGCGTATGAGGGAACAGGAGATGCAGAGGCATTTCTTAATCTGATGCGTCGCTCCGGGATTCGCAATATGCGCGAGTTAGGTGCCTCCCTTCGTCAGCCCAACGAAGGAGACAAAAAATAATATTTTATGTATTGCGACTCTTTTATCTGTAGGGGCCACTCCCCCCTTATAAATAAAATTTTGATGTTGATCTCATCTGTTGATGTATAGAATTATTTAATCACTTCTTTTGACTGCTTCTATGGTTGTTAATTTCCAAGAAACAAACCAACACATGGCATCTGTCTTGTGGTTACGAGAGCCTTTTAATAGGATCTTCTCCCGAAATAAACTCACACCAACAGTTTCTTCAATCTTTATAAATAGCCGAGAATGTTTCATATATTCTCATTCTCATTCCTCTGAAGATAACTTTTTGCAACGTCGTTTTCCAACAAGTGACAATGGCGATGCTTTCCAACAGCGTTCCTTTGTACGCCCAGTCATCAAATGTAGATTCAACCACTATTAGAACAAAACCATTTGACTTAAGTGGTAAGTCCGATCGTAAGAAATTATCTGCCTTTCGAATTTTTTTTGTTGAAAATAGCTGCTCATGAGCGTAAATTCTTTGACGAGCATAAAAAGTCTTGCTAATGAAGTGCACATGAAGCAACGACGTAGAAGCCTTATTGAATGGTGGTACACCTGAGATACGCCAAAAACCTTGCTGAAGCACTAGCGTAAAAGCCTTGCTGAAGCACTGGCGTAAAAAGCCTTACTGAATAGTGATACACCTGAAGCACTGGCGTAAAAGCCTTGCTGAATAGTGATACACCTGAAGCACTGGCATAAAAAGCCTTGTCATCTGTTTTTAGTTAGCGTTTAATACGCATCTGATGATACTTCTGTTGTTTTCTGCAGAAGTTTGGCTGAAGAGCTTTTCCAGAACCGGTATTGCCGACTTTGACGCTGTAAGGAGCGTTCTTCTGACATCAACATCAGGGAGCTCATGCGCTTTTGACGCGCAAATCAATCAACTCAGAACTCTTCGTGGGATAGAAGGGTCTTCCTCTGTTGGTAGGAAGAGCCTTTATACACGGAGAGTTGGATGGTGGAGTAAACTCTAACCCAAGAAATTGGGTAGTAGAGTTCCTTTCACGGCAGAACTAGGAATCGTATCCCAATGCTGGATACATTCCCATCTTCTCTGAAAGGCTGCCCCTACTCCACCAGTTGTATTGGCAGCAACACGTCTTCGGGCTGCCATACTCTGGGATTCTCCTCTCGTCTGAGAGAGAAGACCAGAGTTTGATTCCTACTGCTCTGGTCGCCACAAAGGCTCAGACAACAAGGAATTGACACCAACAACGAATTCGATGAAGAAGATCCAAAGAAGAGATAGATCTCCATTAGGCTATTGTTGTGTATATGGAATGAAAATCCAAGATTGTAATAGATTTCCATTATGATTTGTAAGAAAGTCAAAGAAATGTAATAGACTTTTATGATGAAATGAGAATGGGAATGACAAGTCTTCTATGCTCAATAATTTGTATCTATCCAAAAGTAGTATGGACATGATAGATAATAAAGTCTTGTTTTCTGTTTTAGAGTATATAATATTATCAGAGGTAATATGGACATAACAGTATATATGAACTCAAAAGAAAATTAGATTAATATCTATGCAGAGGTCAAATAGAAATGATAGATAGGAAAAGTAAGTAGATTTAGTATTTATCCAGATGTCATGGAAACATGATAAATAACGAATCCCACTTTCTAATCAATTGATAAAATAGAAGATATAAAATCCCTTTCCCAGGAGACAAGAAATCAGCTTAACCAAACCTTGGTAGCTGGGGAATAACGAGACAGATGTCATGAGCATATAGGTCCATATCAATGTATGAATGAATCAACATAACTTTCAGAAAAAGAAAACATTGATTTAATTCCATAATTAAATGAATAAACCTGATAGAACGAACGGACAGGTCTTTTCGGGAATGAAAGGTTGTTCTCAATTTCAAAGACCGGTTCATTTATAGTCCTCTTCTATAAATAGGTGAGAACTGCTTGTAACATTTCATTCTTATTTCTCCTCCTCTATTGGAAATGTCTTCCGAGGATGTACGACAAAAGAATGAAGTCTCCAGGAAAATTGAGGATATCATTGAGACGTGCCCCGTTGAACCCACTGTATCAGGCCCAACCGAAATAGGTGGAAGCTCTTCTACACCCAAGCCACCCCAAGACATCCTTGCTTTCTTAGTAGAGCCAGGAAAACTCCTAAAGAAGAAGCATCGAGGATGGCTGTCTGCAAATTCTTCATGAGTTCAGGAAACGATGCCTTCTATGCATTGGCTGACTATGTATTCAATAAGGAAGGGAGTGGCCCTCGTCCTTAATCTTTTGTCTTGAACAAAAATAAATATAAAAGAAACTTTATTTTTATTCTGTCTTTTTTTTATACATAGTATTTCTTAAGAAATTTGCCATTGATTGGCATCATGAGTAGATCTCCATTAGGCTTTGATAACCGATAGGCGCCATTGAAAAATACAGTCTCAATTATATAAGGGCCTTCCCATTTTGCTTGGAATTTCCCTTTGCTTTTATGAGTCATCACCATCGGTCTTTGAACAGCTAATACCAGTTCGCCAATCTTGAATATCCTCTCTTTAACTTTACGATTGAAAGTTCGAGATATACGGGCTTGATATAGCTCAATATGCTGTTGTGCTTGAAGACGCTTCTCATCCAATCCTTCAATTCTTGGAGTCGTAAGCGATCATTATTCTCTGTAGTTAGCTCATTAGCAATGGCTATTCGAAGGGATGGAATCTGGATTTCCAGTGGGAGGACAGCTTCACATCCATAAACCAATGAGAATGGTGTAAAACCAGTAGGAGTTCGGACTGTTGTTCGATAAGCCCATAAACATTCTCCAAGTTTCTCATTCCAATCACGTTTATTAGAAGAGACAAACTTTTTGAGAAGTTTGATGATCGTCTTATTGAAAACTTCGGCTAAACCATTAGCAGCTGGATTATAAGCCGTAGAAGCCAGATTCTGAATTCGATTCTTATCACAGAACCGATAAAATGCCTGACTGGCAAAATACGGACCATTGTCATGAATTATTCGTCGAGGAATCCCGAAGCGATAAATGACATGGTGCTTGATGAAGCTGATCACATTAGATGTTTTCATGGTGCTTGATAAAGCTGATCACATTAGATGTTTTCACTTCAGCAAGGGGAACTGCTTCTGTCCACTTAGAAAAGTAATCGGTTATAGCTAATATGAATCGATGTCCCTTGACAAAAGGAGGGTTAATAGGACCAATGATATCCATACCCCAAGCTTCGAAGGGCCAAGAGGCTACTGTAGGATGTAGAAATTCAGACGGCTGATGAATAAAATCAGTATGAATCTGACATGCTTTACATCTTCTGGCATAGTCTACAGCATCTGCTATCATAGAGGGCCAACAATACCCCATTCTTCGAATACGGTCTTGTAATTTAGGACCCGGTTGATGAGCACCACAAATACCATCATGAGCTTCTCGCAGCGTTTGTTTGGCTTCACTTTTTGAGAGACAGCGCAGCAAGAGTCCATCATATGAACGACGGTATAGCATATGCAAAGACGAATCATAATAGAATCTAAACGATCGTCTCTTGATTGATGCAGCTTCTTTAGGATCTTCAGGCAAAATCCTATGAACTGTATAATCAATGAATGGAGTTCTCCAATCCTTCTGTTGGGAACTTGACTCTGTGATATAACTTTGTTCAATATGCAGATTATTCTTCACACAGAACAAGTCTCGGTCCAACAAAGTAATTGTATTTTGCCTTCGGATTGGGACAGCCAAGTCTGCAGCTAAGCTAGAAAGAGCATCAGCCTCCACATTCTGAGAACGTGGTACAAATTCAATGAAGAATCCTTTGAATGAAAGGACCAACTCGACTACCACCTGATGATAAGGAATGATATCAGGATTTCTGACTTCATAAGTCCCTCTAACTTGATTAACGATCAATTGAGAATCTCCATAAGCCTCTAGGAATTCAATATCCAATTATTTTACTACTTGGAGACCGATCAATAGAGCATTATATTTTGCTACATTGTTGGAGCATGGCTCATTAAGAGAATAGGCACGGTATATGACCATTTTGTCAGGAGAAACCAAGACGATTCCTACCCCAGAGACAATATTGCCTTTAGGTCCCACTCGTGACGCTCCATCAAAATATAATTGCCATATGTCATTCTTCAAAGTCATTTTACAATCCACGACTTCATCTGGAATGTCCTCATATAACTTCGATGTTTCCGGTATAGGGTGATGTCACGACCCGCACCCACTAAAAGGGCACGTGACGCGACAACGCCCAGCCCTCACCGAAAAATCGACGTGGAATGCTGTAGTTTTTCTAGTCTGACAACAGTTTATATATATAACAAAACCTGTCGAGAATATGGTCAACTCCGAATGGAGGACAAACAGTGAATATATATAAGTACTCAATCACAACTCTAAGATAACAAAGTAAAGACTGAAAGATAAGGACAACAAGACGATAATAAGATAATAACCTGTCGAGTCCAACACAAGAATATATACAAGTCCAAGTCTCTAATACAGTCCATAATAACAAAAAGTCTCAAAAGTAGCTGGAGACAATGTCCAGTATAAAAGACCTACTCTAACTAAGCAAGGGGTAAGGTCTCGCCAGACGGAGCTAAGCCCTGCTGGACCAAAGTCTCCAGGTCTAGGCCTACTACGTCATCCGGACCGTAGTAGGTAGAATAGTCTCCCTCGTCTGTATCTGTAATATTTTCAACATATCCTGTCAGGATAGAACGAGTACAATCTACTAACAACAGTTCACAAGATATGACAAAAGCTATAAGACAGTAAATAGAGAGTATATACAAGAAAATCATGGAATGTACATGTGAGTATCATGGCAAGGTAAGCTGTAAAACTAGAGCTAGAACAAGGCAAGTAAACTGATCATGGCATGTACAAGAATCAAGAATCATATCTCTAGGTGTGTGAGTACTAGCTACAATATGTGGTCGGCTTGGGTCTGCACAAGGTTATGATCAGCCAATCCTGCGTGGAGTGTAGGATTAGTAGCATTCAAGGTCTACAAGAATAAACAAGGTGGATAATGACCACACATCTACACTAGTACTCCCCGTCCCCGACTGGTAGAGTGGATCCAAGCAAGACACGTTACGACACGGGATTCTACGAGAAGGGAGCAAGTCTCCTCGAGAATCGGTGTCCATATACTGCACAAGAACTACAAGGGGGCTTGCACAAGATATACCAAGATAACGAGGAATAACATCTCATGTCGGGATCCATGAATACCAATCCGTATGACCAATGTGTCGAGAACAAGCATATCCACACTAATTACATGAATCATAACAATCATTATAAATTGGAAAAGTGTCAGAGAATGTACTCGCCTAAAATATGATATGGTACGTCAACCGAAGCAAATGCAGCGTCTCGAGGACCTATAGAGAACAAGACGTATCAATACTATATTTAGGAAATGAAATCAAATCAATTTGAATCCTATTAAGTCATT
>JANAVB010003400.1:67664259-67691759 GCA_029216955.1 Iris pallida | reverse complement strand
ATCCAGGAAATCAGAACATATACATGGTTTTAAATCTCTACAGTATCGTGTTATTGCAGTCTTCATTGGAGTTTCTATTTAATCTAGCATGATCATCACATATGCAGCTAAAGGTACTATGAAAGAAATCAACAATCAATGGATGGAAAGAAACAGGTAAAAGAAAGAGCAAGACCCTACCTCCTAGTCCAATGCGTGCAGGATCCTCAACTGCCATCACAAAATCCCTGTCCTGGCGGGGTATATCCCGCTGCTGGTGGAGGGCGTGATGCGGTGCCATAGGTGGCTTACCCTGTGCTCCTTGAGCTGCACGGCGATGGTTCGTAGGACAATCTCTCAACTGATGTCCAGCCTTCCCGCAATAGAGGCACAAACCCAGCCTCTTCCTGCAGACCTTCCAGATGTGACCGGGCTTCTTGCAGAAGTTGCAAGGAGCCCCATGCTGTGCCTGCCTCTGCTGAGTGTGCTGCACCTGCTGCTGAACCGGTGCTCTGGTCTGCACCTGCGGCTGGTGAGGCTGGAAAGAACGATGCTGAAGCTGAGGACGCTTAGCAGCCCCTGCGCTGCTACTAGCCCCCGAAAAAAGATCACGCTCCCTCTTGGGCTTCAAGCCCCACTCCCGCTCTACCTTGCGGGCCTCCGCGTAGATCTGGGTATAAGTCTCATAGAAAGAGGGAATGTGGAATGTGGATCTTGATATCCCAAGTCAGCCCCTCCCTGAAATGGCTCGCCCTGATCTCCGGGTCTCGAACCATGTACTATGCGTATCGGCTCAGACGGCCGAACTCCGCGGCATACTCCTCCACAGATAGAATGCCCTGCTGTAGATCCTGGAATTGCCGCACCAGGTCAATCTTGTCCGTGGGGGAAAAGAACTTCTCCTTGAAGAGGAGCTTGAACTCTGTCCAAGTACGGCCCTCTCCAGCTAGGGCTGGCTCGTTCCTGAACCAGGTGCGTACAATGTCTAGCAACTGCAAACCTACCGCCTCGACCTTCAGGTTGTCTGCCAGGCGAAAGGCCCTCATCTGTCGCTCGATATCCTCGAGCCAATCATCTGCATAGACCACACCCTCGGTCCCGCTGAAGTCACGGGGCCCGAGTTTCTTGAAGTCCTGGATATCTCCGTACCTAGTACGCGTCCCCGGATGAGGAGCCCTCTGCTCCACGGCTGCAAGGGCCAACTGATAGGCATCCTCCATGCCCTGACGTATCTCATCTGTCTGCCTCTGCTGAGCCTCAGTCTGGGCTCTCTGAGTCTCCAGTATCTGCTGGAGGAAGGTAAGCATCTGCCCCATATCTGTAGGCAGAGGAGGTGGAGGTAGAAGTACGCCTGCAACTGGCGGAGGAATCCGCTGCGCAGGAGGAGGAAGAGCGCCCACGACAGCTCCCGGCACTACGGAAAGAGCACCCGCAACCCCAGGGACTGTCATCGAGATAGCTGGAGGAGTACCTCCGAGAGCTCCAACAGAAGTCCCATCTGCAGGGGAGGTGACCGGAGCCTGCCCGCCAGAGATGGCAGACCTCTCCGTCTCCCCGTGCTCCTCGCCAGGAGAATGAGTCATCACTATCCTGGAGACAAATTGAAAAGAAGATATCAATATGGCACATGAAGGCAATATCAAAGGAGGACTGCTAGAATAAAGTAAATCGATATCAAAGACGGTAAGCAAGATAAGCAAGGAAAGATCCTACTGTGATTGAGTACTCTTAGCCTATAGCCTATCCTAGATACGTACCGCAGGCTCGTAATAGCACTCTAAGTCGAGCGCCACTACGACATCGCACTAATTACGACTTCAGGACCTGTGTGGGCCATCACTAAAACGTGTCACGACCCGCACCCACTAAAAGGGCACGTGACGCAACAACGCCCAGCCCTCACCGAAAAATCGGCGTAGAACGCTGTAGATTTTCTAGTCTGACAACAGTTTATATATATAATAAAACCTATCGAGAATATGGTCAACTCCGAACGGAGGACAAGCAGTGAATATACATAAGTACTCAATCACAACTCTAAGATAACAAAGTAAAGACTGAAAGATAAGGACAACAAGACGATAATAAAATAATAACCTGTCGAGTCCAACACAAGAATATATACAAGTCTAAGTCTCTAATACAGTCCATAATAACAAAAAGTCTCAAAAGTAGCTGGAGACAATGTCCAGTATAAAAGACCTACTCTAACTAAGCAAGGGGTAAGGTCTCGCCAGGCGGAGCTAAGCCCTGCTGGACCAAAGTCTCCAGGTCTAGGCCCACTACGTCATCCGGACCGTAGTAGGTAGAATAGTCTTCCTCGTCTGCATCTGTAATATTTTCAACATATCCTGTCAGGATGGAACGAGTACAATCTACTAACAACAGTTCACAAGATATGACAAAAGCTATAAGACAGTAAATAGAGAGTATATACAAGAAAATCATGGAATGTACATGTGAGTATCATGGCAAGGTAAGCTGTAAAACTAGAGCTAGAACAAGGCAAGTAAACTGATCATGGCATGTACAAGAATCAAGAATCATATCTCTAGGTGTTTGAGTACAAGCTACAATATATGGTCGGCTTGGGTCTGCACAAGGTTATGATCAGCCAATCCTGCGTAGAGTATAGGATTGGTAGCATTCAAGGTCTACAAGAATAAACAAGGTGGATAATGACCACACATCTACACTAGTACTCACCGTCCCCGACTGGTAGAGTGGATCCAAGCAAGACACGTTACGACACGGGATTCTACGAGAAGGGAGCAAGTCTCCTCGAAAATCGGTATCCATATACTGCACAAGAACTACAAGGGGGCTTGCACAAGATATACCAAGATAACGAGGAATAACATCTCATGTCGGGATCCATGAATACCAATCCGTGTGACCAATGTGTCGAGAACAAGCATATCCACACTAATTACATGAATCATAACAATCATTATAAATTGGAAAAGTGTCAGAGAATGTACTCGCCTAAAATATGATATGGTACGTCAACCGGAGCAAATGCAGCGTCTCGAGGACCTATAGAGAACAAGACGTATCAATACTATGTTTAGGAAATGAAATCAAATCAATTTGAATCCTATTAAGTCATTCTAGGTCAAGGTATGTCAAACTAGGTTATACGAGGTCAACCTAAGTCATATTAGGTCTAACTGGGTCAAACTGGGTCAATACAAGTCAAACAGAATCAATCGGGATCGATTTGAGTCAACAGTTGACTTTTTGGTCAACCGGTCAACTCTGGTCAACCGTGGTCAACTGTGGTCAACTATGGTCAACCCTAGGTCAACTCTAGGTCACTGGTGACTAACATTTGACTTTCGGTCAACTGCACAAGTCTAATGGAATTAGGGACTAAATTGGGTAAAGTGTTGACCCATAGTTGACTTTCGGCCTAAAAAGTCAACCGGGATCAAGACTAGGTCTAGACGGCTATTTCTAACTATTACCAACCTCTACAATCCATATCCAAGTCCATCTTGGACTTCGAAACTCATTTCTTGGCCATAGGCCAAATTCCTATTTTACCCTTAAAAAGGGCAAAATTCTACCTTCGGCGATTAGCTAGTTTGCCTACCTACGCTTGATATTTTGACCCTATCTCCCCAGGGTAGTAAGGTACTAGCCTATAGGTATATTATCTACCAAAATACTTAGGTAAAGTGGACGTCTAATCCACCTTACGGCCCGTTGTCAAAATCTTGAATATTTTAAGATACGTACCGATACGGCGCGATACCGGCGCCCTACGACCCCGATTCCCACTCGAGAGCCTACCCGCAAAATCTAAATCACGTATTCTAACTCCATGCCAAGTTTCAACTCAATCCGATACTCCGAGCTCCGTTTCGTCCTCTAACTCGGTTTTCCTCTATTTCTATTATAGCTTTCTTCCTATTCTTCTAACTTCTTCCAATCTTTCCTCCTAACCTCTAATTCTTTTCTAACTTCTCATTCCATAATCTTCTTCTACTCTTCTCTACGATTCTATCCATATATAATACATATATATATATCTATATATATACATATATGTATAGATGAAAGGGGGGGTTAAATAGGCTTAAAGGCCAATGGGGGGGTTTGCTGCTGTCACAGCAGCTGTTGCTGCTGCTGCTGGGCTTCTCTTCTTCTTCTTCTTCTTCTCCTACTTCATCTCTACTTCCTATATATCTATATCTATATATATATATATATCTCTATATATATATCAATATATATATCTATATATATATATATATATATATATATATATATATATATATATATATATATATATATATATATATATATATATATATATATATATATCTAATTATCTATCTAGATATCCATCTATCTCCACAAACACACACACTCCTCTATATATACATACACATACACACACATCTCCATATACATATATATACACACATATATATATATCCTATATATAAATATATATACACACACACATATATATATATATAAACACACACTCTCACACAAGCACAACCACACACACACACACACACTACCACTCTCTCACATAACACCACCACCACTCTCTACACCAATACCACTACCACCACTCTCTACACCAATACCACTACCACCACTCTCATCCTCTACACACACAAATACATATTAATATATACATATATACACATATATATATATATACATACATATACATATACCCCTATATATATTAAAACCCCCATTTATTTCCTTAACCTAGATTCTAGGAAAAACCTATAAATTGGTGGGCAAATGGTAGAGAATTTTCTACTCATCATTTATTGTAAAAGCAATAAATGGAAAAGAATATTAATTTGGGGAGAAATCACATACCTAATATAGGTTTCTTGTAGGGAAAAGCTTGGGAGAAGGAAAGAAATTTGAGAAAGAGAGAGAGAGTGTTTGCTTGGTTGTGAAGGAAAGGGGGACTTGTCATGGCCGGCCACCCCTTGTGGGGTCTTATTGGGTTTTGGGTGGAGACCCATTAGGCCCCCAACCCAATAAACTTAGTTGGGTTTGGTTCGGGTTTGTTTCGGGTTGGTTCGGTCTAATTTCTAAATACTAATTAAGCTCTAAAATGACTAATTAAGCCATAGAAATAGGGTTTATAATTTCTAACCTAATTATGATGGTATGTGGGCTAAGTCCAGCTAGTATGTGGGTCCCACTAGGGTCCAGGCTACCCGGGTCTCCAAATTGAGTCCGAATTGGATAAAATCCAAACCAATCCAAATAAATCCCAAAAAATCACATAAAATAAATAAAAATTCCTAAAAATTATAAAACTTGAAAATGACGAAAATACCCCTAATTTGAAAACTGGGGGGTGACAGGTGAGCAGCTAAGAAATCAGCTAATGCTTGACCCTTTACTGATTTTTGAGGTATATAAACCATGTCATAAGGAGTAAGCAACATCGCCCAGGTGGCTAACCTGGAGTTAAGAATGCTTGGTTTTCTCATCAATACCCGAATGGGATTTATTCTGGAGATGACATGAATAGTCTGTCCTGTCACATAATGTCTTGTCTTTTGGACGGCAAAAACTAAGGCTAGACATTCCTTTTCTACATGAGTATACCTATGTTCAGCTCCGACCATCATTCTGCTCAGATAATATATTGCTTGTTCATGACCCATATCACTTTTCTGTGCAAGAAGAGCGCCAAGTGAATGATCCAAGGCTCGAACATATAACAAAAATGGTCTTCCTACTACTGGAGGTACCAGAACAGGTGGATTTGTAAGGTATTGTTTAATATCATTGAAGGCTTTCTGACACGCTTCTTTCCAAACAAATGATACACCTTTCTTCAATAAACGGGAGAAAGGTTGGCATCTCCCAGAGAGATTGGATATAAATCTTCTGATATAAGCAATACGATCCTGAAAGCCACGGAGTTTTTTCAGATTACGAGGAGGACGCTTTTTAAGAATTGCTTTAACCTTATCAGGATCAACATGGATACCCTGAGAGGTGATGACAAATCCTAAAAACTTGCCACTAGAAACTCCTAAGAAAGACTTAGTAGGGTTCATTTTCAATTGATGCTGGCGCATCAATTCAAATACTGTCTTCAAGTCCTGAATGTGATCATTCTTTGACCGACTTTTAACAGCAATGTCATCTACGTAGCATTCAACTATTTTCCGTAGATGTTCTTGAAAGATATTGCTCATAGCCCGTTGATACGTAGCGCCGACATTTTTAAGGCCAAACGGCATAACCGTATAGCAATAAACCCCAAGGGGTGTACGAAAAGCAGTACGCTTCTCATCTTCTGGATGCATTTTGATATGATTGTATCCTGAGAATCCGTCCATGAAAGACATGCGTTCAAAACTACATGTATTGTCTATCATGACATCAGTAATTGGAAGTGGAAATTCATCTTTTGGACAAGCTGCATTAAGATCTCGATAATCTATACAAACTCGGACCTTTTCGTTCTTCTTCATAACAGGAACAATATTGGCAACCCCATTCGGGTGTTGCTCTTCACAAACAAACCCACATGTAATCAACTTTTTGACTTCTGCTTCAATTGCATCCATCATATCTGGTCTAAAGCACCGTTGCTGTTGTTTTACAGGCTTGACATTGGACAAAATATTGAGTTTATGAGTAGCAACTTTAGGATCTAACCCTGGCATATCCTCATAACTCCATACAAAGATGTCAATATATTCTTTGATAAGTTTTATCAACTCTTCCTTTTCAACTTCGAAAAGATGCATACTGATGAATATTGGTTTGGACGTAGTTCCATCTCCAACATCAATCTGGATAACCTCATCTTCTATAGGTGGCTGTCACTGTTCAAAATGGAGTTCCCACTGAGTATCCATCTGTTGAGCCCCAAGGATCATTCTCAAATAGGTCTGATTCACCATCAATTTGAACCATATTGACTGAGAATATTTGTCCGAATTCATCATATGAGGAATAAGACATATCGAATTCGACGAATTGGATTTCTTTCGAATCTGATGACTGCGAAGAGCTAGAAGAGAATTCTTCTTATATATCGTCATTAAACATGTGGGACAGATCATATCCCAACCCATGACGAGTCTTCTGGTAAAACGGATCACCACATAATGGTAGTCGTCTACCCTTGCCTTGATTGAGACCTTGCATAGTCTTCAAATCATATCCCATGTTCTGGATAATTTTGATAGATTGTTGACTATACTTGTCAATTTGGATTCTTCCTTTGTCTTTATCTTTCAGCTCATCTGCCTGAGCAACAGGGATATTTCTAGCCAGACCAAACACGATTTGGTGCTTGTTTTTCTTATTAGACGAAACCACGAAATAAAATTCTTCGTGACGTCTAAAAGTTACGCAGGCTTGTGATGAAGCGGCTACAGGTAGAAGATAGGAAGAAGATGTCAGGAACCTTTGAGCATAAGGTCCAACATCTACATGAGGAGAAAAAGAATTTTCCTTATGATCAATGTATAAAGTTTCTTCTGGCTCTATGTCGCCTTTATATTGATGACTTTGCTTATCCGAAGATAAAGTCATTCTTTCAATAAACTTGACAGCCATATACTCGAAAAGGAAATCTTTATTGATATCAAAAAGTACAGAATGATCAATATTTACATCATTTACAATCTGATTACTACGCTTCGGATTAATCAACAGTGGACCATTATCCATCTTCTACGTAGATTTGCCAAGATTGACAATCAATGGTGGTTGTGGATCATTCGTACAAGAAGTATGCCCTTTGACCTTGATCATAAAATGTTGAACTTGGTTCTTAGCAGGAATATTTATTGATTCCTCGGATGAAGTTTGAGTTCTTCCTTTAACCTTGATTATCAAAGGTTGATCATTGACAGGTTGGGATTGGATTCGTCCCTTGACTATGAACTTCAAAGGTTGCTCTTCTGGCGGATCTTCATCAAGAGACTGATCCTCAGTAGATGATTGATCCTCAGCTATGTCTGATATCTCTTTCATATGCTCTTGTTTATAAAGCCTTGAATCAGAAAAATAGGCTTCGACAACCTTGAAAGGATTGATATCAGCAAACTCAGTCTTCACAACTCCTTATGAATCCACATACTTGAAGCATTGGTAGAGAGTTGAAGGCACGATATTATGCTCATGTAACCATGGTCTTCCAAGAAGGATATTGTAGGATACGTCTGAGTTGATAACATATAAGGTTACCATAGTTCGGAGATCGCCAATCTGAATCTGCAGACGAATCTTCCCCAGTGGTTTACTCTTGTCAGAGTTAAAACCGACTATCGTAGTACTAGTGTAAGTCAAATCACTAGTAGGAATCCTCAGGGGTCTTAGCATACTCTGAAGAATTATGCTAATTGAAGACCCAGGATCAATGTAGATCCTGTAAATTTCAGTAGATCCAATATAGCACAGAGGCCTGTCATGTTTGTTATGCTTCAACAGCATATCTTCTTGTGTAAAGGTGATGTTGGGAATTGCTTCCATCACACTATGACATTGCGGACATAAAACTGGAGTATTATCAGGACTCTTGAGTTGAGCCAAGCATGAATCTGCTTGCAGTAAGGCTTCACTCAAAGTCTTTCTGCTTTCTCTAGAAAGGCGAAGTAGTTCAAATATAGATAGTTTAGCCGGAGTATTAGCCAACTGAGCTAGAATATCAAACTTGTAAGGCTTTATCACCACCCCCTGACTGGAAACAGACTTCAATGGGACGTCAAAGCGTACTGCTTTCTGTTTCCCCTTTTCAACCACAGAAGGTTTAGCCGGAACAGGAGAAGGTTGAGTTGGTAGTGTTTCCACTACGTCTTCTGCTTTTTTAGAAGATCCTTCATAATCTTTGTGGTACTCTTTCCCAGATCTTGTACCAGCAAAAGTTTCTTCCTCAGACTCAGGAGAAGGAAGTACCATATTACAGGATTTAGTCTTCCCTCTCTTAGCCTTCTTCTTGTAAGGAGCTTCAGAACCCAATCCAACAGTGAAATTTTGATTTGGAATTTGTAAAGGAAGTCGTATTCCTTTATCATAATTCAAACCTTCTGCCTTTTGAAAGTCATAACCCACCTTTTTCATGAGAAGGACAGATTGCTGACTATATAAATGAGTAGACAGCGAACTTTTAACGGGTGTTTCAACAGAAGAGGAAGAAGCAGGACCTTCTGTAACCACAGGAGAATGAAGAATAGATGTCTCTGTAGCTACGGGAGGAGAAGGATTCGGAATACGAGGAAAAATCTATGTCGGAGCTTTTTCATAAGCAGCGAAGACTTGTAGCGCCCGGTATAAGGGAACACTATTCATGGCTAGCCACTGCTGATGAGTAAGCTTGAGCTTGGTAGGAGGAGCTAGACTTGGAGGACAGATGTTCAGTCCTCTCAATCTATCTTCTAAAGGAAAGCCATCCCATAGCCGATCCAAGTCATCAGGATCTGGAATATCATGAGAAATCATATTGCAGGTTTTGACTTTCTTACCGTTCTTGGATTTTGAAGTTTTACCTTCATTTTCCAACTCAGGCACTAAGTCAGGATGTACCCACATGATTTCACCATTCTTTAGTGTGAGTGGCAGCAATCCTGTATTTTCTTCTCTGGCAGGCGGGATATTCACGATCTTCATTGTCGCCTTCGAAATTAGGATAATTCCATCTGGGACTTGCTGTGGAGGAAAATCTTTGAACTGAAGAGAAATCATATTGGTCGTAACCGTATGGTCATCATTGGTTAAAGCAATAGCACCACCATTTATCAGCTCTTGGATTTTCTTTTTCAAAATATAGCAAGAACTGGTAGGATGATTAATGTATCTATGATAGATACAATATTTGGGATTATCAGTCAGATTCACCTCATTAGGCCTCTTGGGCTCCGGAATCTGAAGTTTGCCACTTTTCACCAGACATTGGAATATCCCTGGGATATTACTTTCGTCAAAAGTGTATTCTTCTTTTGGCCTGGAAGATTCTTGATTATTCGGCGTCATTTTGTTCTTGGAAAGATTGACCATAAGAGTATCTTTTCCTTTCACATTACGATTGCCAGAATTATTACCAGGATAACTTTTCTTTCCTTTATCTTCTGAAGCGAAAATCATTCCATGCTCACGAGCCAACCTACCATTGGTCTCGACAGAAACTGCTGCTATGATGAACGAAGCCCAATCTGTGAATTGGGAACCAGTGAAAACAGCGATGGATGGTCGCAGATTCATCTTGTATATATCAATCAACGCTGAATCTAGCATACCAGGAGGCATCTTTAGAGTAGCCTGTCGAAAACGTTCGATGAACGTCCGAGTATCTTCTTTCTCCTTTTGTTTGATTTCTATCAAGGAGGACATGTTCATGTCCATACCTCCTTCATAGAAGCGGGAGAGAAACATTGCCTTGAATTCGTCAAAAGACGAAATAGAATTATCGGGTAAGCTACGATACCAGTAGTAAGCTGAACCCGTTAGGCACCCGATGAACACTCGAGTGAGAAGAGCGTCATTTTTCTGCAAGTGCACAGTCATAATATCAAAGTAATTGATATATTGACTGGGAGATGCTTTTCCATCGAACAAAACCATAGATTGTGGCTTGAATTTCGGTGGAAAGGGTACATCATTCCAATGAGGAGGATAAGGTTGCTTAATCCCTAACCTTTGGAGCTGATCTTTGTGCCTTAAAACTTCAAACTGTGCTTTGAGCTCACGCACTGCTTGAATGGCTTCACTGGTTTGAGGAAGCACATTTGATTGAATGGTTGTTGGATGTACCGTAACCCCCACTGGAGGTGGTACATCTTCAGGAATGATGGGATCTGGAGATGCAGAATTTTGATTAACAGCAGGCTCTTGAATATTCAAAGGTATTTCAGTCCCTTGACTATCTTGAGTTGGTGCTGCTACTGGTACCGGTGTTACTACTGCCGGCTGAGCAGTTTGCTGATTCAAAATTATTGATACATGCTTTGCACCATGTTAAGCATGTCTTTCAGTGATTGCTCCACGGTAGTGAGACGTTGTTCCGTATTAGCAGATGACATCTCTGGTTCATCTCCAACAGCGTAGGATTCAACCTCTCTAGAAGATATAGAGGAATTAGTATAGAAGTTTGAAGAAGTTTGAATCCACACTATCGGTATCAGACTCAAAAAATTGAGTACCCCCAGCTTCTGAATCAGAAGTCTGCAATTGTCTTTGTCTTCTTGATCGAGTATTCTGATATACTCCTTCAAAGGAATCAAGAAGTCTGTTGAACTGTTGTTGACCTGGAGTTTGGGATATATTCCGTCTTGGATGTCGTCCTCTGTTAGTATGAGATGCCATGTTGACTAATGCATATGAAAGCTCATGTTCTTGGTCTTCAGCTTGATGTTGAGGCGAATTAAAACTTAATCGATCAAAAACTGACCGTTTTGAAGCCGAACAACAACAGTTGATCACAACCTGGTGATATTCATAATGATGTTTTTCTTGGGGGAGTGTCATCAGAGATTGTCTGTTCTTACGCTTTTGCATTAGCAATTCACGTAAATCAGAAGGAACAGATGGAGTATTCTTCTTTATTACATTTGGGGTAGAAAAACGTTTAGTTCCTTGTGTATAAAGAAGATTATTGGCTGCATTCGCAGAACCAAACTGTACATTTTTATGCGTTTGGAGTTGTGTGCGTAAATCTTGAGATTTTTTAGCACGAAGGACTCCATTTTCATGGCGTATAATTTGTAAGTTTGGTACTTTGCGTAAAGTAGTATAAGAAGGTTGTTGGTGTAGGACAGAAGCTTTACCAACAACATTTTTACGTTGTATGCATTTAGGTACATTCACATTAGATGTGTAAACATATTTGCGAATTTTATCTACACTGTCACAGACAGGAGACTTACCTTCACGCGTAGAGCGTAAAAATTGACTATCTACCACGTCACAGACGGGAGATTTTCCTTTACGCGAAGAGCGTAACTTGTGTGTGTCTACCACGTCACAGACGGGAGACTTATTCTTATACTCAGAAGCATTAGAGTCTGCCACATTACAAATGGGAGACTTATGCTTATGCGATGAGCATAAAACATGGTTTTTACCTACTGGGTGTAAAACCTGGTTCTTACGCAGTGGGCGTGAAACCTGATTATCTTCACCGTGACAGACGGAAGATAAGTTGTCACACTTAGAGTGTAACTCTGAAGTAAGGACTGCCTCGTTACGAACGGGAGCCCCTACGACAGGAGTGGGAAGAATTCCCTTGTCATTAGAAACAACAGAGAGATCAGAAGCCACTTTGGATTTAGGAATCCAGACTTTTCGTGCTTTGCAAGACTTTTGAACATTGGAGCAGCGAAAACCACCCCCAGTTCGGAGCATTTCTTCATAGGCAGTCTGGTCGAAATGCACAACCAGAGTCCTCTTGGTCGAACCGACCGAAACATCATCATATTGAGCAATTGCCTTCTCGTCAGAGGAGAAGGTAGTCTGGTCTGCAAAACCAGAGACTCTGGGTTCGATCCCCAGCAGAGTCGCCATTTTTGTTTCATTTAACAAAATGCCAGGAAAAATTGGCTTTTGAAAATAAAATGAGAAAAAGTACAAGAAGTACAAATTTGATTCTGGAAAAGTATTGCTATGGAAGTCTGATCTGTAAATGATCACTTTGTTTCTTGGACCATATGATGATGATGAAGATCGCTGCTTGAAGTTGAACAACCGGAAGAACTAAGTCACCAGAAAGGTATCGACGCACTTGGGCACTGATGGCGAGGCCGAATGCTTTCCTACTTTGCTTCACTCTGTTCTGGAAGAAAGGTTGAAGAAGAATGCTCTCGAAAATCAAAATCTCTAAGTTCTGATCTCTGTATTCTCTCCTGTCTCTGTCTGTGTGTCTTGCTTTGAGAAAAATAAGTCCATTTATAGACTTGGGCTCTTGTGCGTAAAAACTCAGCGAAAGTTCCGTCTTTACGCCAACAACCGCCACCCACGACCAAAGTCATCCTCTGTATACGTTGACACGTGTCCCATCATTTTATTAAGAATAGGATGCACGTACACATGTTCTTCGGGATGTGTGGCATGAAAGCCATGTAGGCAAACCATATTCCAAGCTGGTCAGAAAGAATAGGGCGTAAAAATAACCCCAATGTACTCTGAGCGTAAAGCAGTAGACTAGGCATAAAATAGCCCCGACATAGACTTCCCGCATAAAGTGGTTGTTAAATAACCTTGAGCATAAAAGTAGCTCAAATAGACTTTACGCACACGTCAACTATTGAGCGTAAAAGCTCGTATAGTCTTCATGCGTAAAAGAAGCCATAGTGTGAGCGTAAAGTAGCTCAATCCACATACTAAACGACAACATTGGTCTCTGTGTAAAAACAAATCCCTTTGAATTCTGTGATATGTGCCATCATTAATATCTCCATGTCAGAGTTTGCATTAAATGCGAGACTTGACAGCTTTGTCCAGCGTAAAAGTGGCTGATCTGTCCTTGGCGTAAAACCATGGGTGTAGACCCGAGTGTAAAATAATCTGCCTGCTTTAGGCGTAAAGTGATTAGCCTTGTCTTGGGCGTAAAGTATTTAGCCTCTCTACAGCGTAAAGTAGATCAATTTGAGTGGAATGATCTATCACTTTGACTCTTTCTTTGAAGCACTTTTTACGCTCCTACATGAAGGAGTTCCTGAAACTGCGACAGAAGTTGAAAGACGAGGCAATACCCCTCTCCGACAAGTTTGTTGTTAGAGGGATTGTCTCAAAGCTCCCCGCTGGGTGGAGCAAGTTCTATGCAAACATGCATAGGAAGAAGCTGGAGATCACCCTTGAAGATCTCCTGCAGGAAATCTACGTTGAGGACCAGATGTGGGCTCAACTGAAGGTGGACTCACTGTCCAAGCAATTGGCTAACGCCAATATGGTTCATACCAAGGAACCAAAGGAAAAGCAGGCAGCTTTCCACAGCAAGAAGAAGGACCCTGACAATCTAAAAGTCAAGGAAACTTCTATCAAGAAAAAGAAGCCAAAGTCACAGATGTCTTGCTTCAAGTGTGGCAAGAAAGGCCACTTTAAGAATGAGTACAAAGCAAAAACCAAGCAATCGGAGCAAGGAGAACCTAGTAAGGTATCTATGATCACTGATGTTGTTGCTATGATTGCGCAGGTTGATGCGGTAGGAACTGATGCTGACTGGTGGGTAGACACTGGAGCCACATGCCATATTTGCTCCAGCAAGGAGTGGTTTACCACCTACACCCCTACTTCTGATGTGGTTATGGTGGCGAACCAGGCACAAGCTGAAGTGCTCGGGATCGGGATGGTGGTGTTGAAGCTGACTTCGGAGAAGTCTCTGATGCTTCAAGACGTGAAGTACGTACATGCTATCGCCAAGAACCTGATCTCAGGAGGCCTACTCTGTAATGTAGGCCTCAGGATGAACATCAATGCTGGCCAGATGGTGATGTCTATCAAGGGAACATATTTCGGGAAAGCTTTTTATACCGAAGGAATGTTCAAGATTCAGCTTCTAAATCAGTTCAATGTTGTTAATACAATCACTCATTCTGCTTATACTTATGAGTTGTGGCATAATAGGCTAGGACATGTTCATTCTAAACGAATTAACAGAATGTCTAGTCTAGGGCTTATCTCCAAGTGTGGGGGTAAGATAGAGAAATGTGAAGTTTGTGCTCAAACTAAGATCATAAGGAAACCCTTTCCTCGGGTTAATCGAAGTACAGATCTTCTGGAGTTAGTACACTCAGATATCTGTGACTTCAAACAGTTCTCTACAAAGGCCGGAATGAAGTATTTTATAACCTTCATCGATGACTTCTCAAAGTATACGTTCGTCTATTTGCTGAAGGCTAAAGACGAAGCATTTGAGAAGTTCAAGGAGTTCAGAGCCGAAGCTGAGCGGCAGACTGGACAACAACTCAAAAGAATAAGAAGTGATCGAGGTTGGGAGTACAGGTCTCATGAATTCGTATCGTTCTACAAAGAACATGGAATTGTCAATGAGACTACGGCACCGTACTCTCCTCAATCAAACAGAGTAGCAGAGAGGAAGAACAGAACGTTAACAGAAATGATTAACTCAATGTTGTTGACTGCTGGCCTTTCTAAGTGCTACTGGGGTGAAGCTGCATTGACGGCCACTTTTATTCTAAATAGAGTGCCTCATGCAACTTCAGACGTTACTCCTCATGAACTCTGGTTCAAGGTCAGACCTAACTTGAAAGTCATTCGAGTGTGGGGGTGTCTGGCATATGTCAAGCTTCCAGATATGAAGATTCAGAAGCTTGGGACAAGGACTACAAAGACGATCTTCTTGGGGTATGCCGAGAAGAGTGATGCTCGGAGATTTTTTGATATTGAGTCAAATCATATCATTGAATCTCGCGACGCAGAATATTTTGAAGACAAATTTGCTAGGCACAAAAATATTGTTCTTGCAGATGTACCGAAGAACAATGAGGGTGCGTAGCAAACTGAAGTCTTCAATGAAGATGTGGTCCAAGAAGATGTTATTGAAACAACAATTGAACCAGAACAAGCTGAACCGTCAGCTAAACATATGAGGAGGCCGAAGGACTTCAGAAGTGACTTTGTCACCTATCATGTGGAAGCAGATCCGCTTACCTATGATGCGGCGATGAAGACCAGAGATGCGGTTTTTTGGAAGGAGGCGATTGACAATAAAATTGATTCCATCACCTCAAATAACACTTGGGTGTTGGTTGATCTTCCTGAAGGAGCGAAACCCATCGAATGCAAATGGATCTTCAAGAAGAAGATGAAAGCAGATGGAACTATTGACAAGTTCAAGGCTAGGTTGGTAGCCAAGGGGTTTTCTCAGAAGCAGGGGATTGACTATTTTGACACGTATGCTCCAGTAGCCCGGATGACCACTATCAGAATGTTGATTGCTCTTGCAATAATACATAAGATGGTGATACATCAGATGGATATGAATACGGCTTTCCTAAATTGCGAGCTGACCGAAGAGATTTACATGCAACAGCCAGAGGAATTTGTCATCAGGGGTCTTAAAGACAAAGTCTGCAAGTTGGTGAAATCCTTGTACGGTCTTAAACAGGCTCCCAAGATGTGGCATGAGAAATTTGATAAAGTTATAAGGTCAAATGGCTACATGGTCAGCGATACGGACAAGTGTGTTTACACGAAGTTCGCTGATAGAAGAGGTGTGATCGTTTGTCTGTACGTGGACGACATGCTTATCCTAGGTACGGATATTAGCTGTGTCATGGAGACAAAGAAATTCACCTCAAACAAGTTCTGTATGAAGGACTTGGGGGAAGCTGATGTGATCTTAGGGATCAAGATCATCCGGACAGACACTGGACTAGCGCTGTCACAGTCTCATTATATTGAGAAAATGATCACTCGTTATGGGTATCGGGATCTTCCAGGGATCGATACGCCGTACAGGTGTGATCTGAAGCTGAAGCCTAATTCAGGAGAAAGCGTCAGGCAGCTGGAGTATGGAAGTGTAATCGGAAGTTTGTTGTATGCTACTAATGCCACAAGGCCTGACATAGCTTTCGCCGTGGGAATGCTGAGTCTTTTTACGAGCAACCCAGGTGTTGAACACTGGAAGGCTGTGAAACGGGTTATGAGATATCTCAAGAAGACTCAGACATATGTACTGTACTACAGCGGAGATCCGCAGGTAGTGGAAGGCTTCAGTGATGTCAGTTGGTGCTCAGATTTGGAGAGCAAGAGGTCCACAGGTAGATATATTTTTACAATGGGTGGAGCTGCTATATCGTGGAAATCGAAGAAGCAGACTATGCTCTCGCGGTCATCCATGGAATCTGAGTTCTTTACACTTGATACCGCAGTCGAGGAAGCAGAATGGCTTCGGGAGCTCATGTATGATCTTCCAATGGTTGGGGCATAAATATCGGCGATATCGATATACTGCGACAACCAAACGACTGCGGCGGTGGCATCAAATGACCTCTTCAACGGGAAGAAGAGGACTGTGTGGTTGAAGCACAGGACAGTACACGATCATATCAAGAGAGGTGTTATTGCAGTTATTGATGTTCGGAGTCAGGAGAACCTGGCGGATCCGTTCACCAAGGGCCTCAAGCGCCAGCTGGTCGATGACACAGCTTGTAAAATGGGCTTGAAGGCATTCTGATATTGTATTATTGTATTCCTACCATAAAGTTTTATGCTATTAGTTCAAAGATTTATCTACTAGGCATCTAGCTTTTGGTTCAAGGGAGGACCACTAATCAGAAGAATATCAGGAACGGTGGGTACATATTCTATTGGGCATGGAGACGTTACGGACCTATAACCGCTGTTGTCTACTGTTGTTTTCTGCGGAAAACGGTTCCTGTGGGAAGGTTGGCTTAATTGCCTTAATGAGTTCTCAGGCAGAGTAAATGCCTGGTGTGCTTTACTGGAAGCACGGTAGAGCAGCACTACAAGGAGTGAAACTCCATGCTACAGCGGGGTGACTCCACAATGAGGTTCCTATATGTGGGGTGCTGTCCAAGAATAGGATAAAGCCTCGGCTTAGCAGGCCAAGTCACAGCGGCGTAGCACCGCAAATAGGCAGTTAGCCTAATGTTGTATGTTAAAAATAAAGAGGGGTGTAGTCAGCACTACAAAGATGAGGAGTTCCTCATGTTACAGTGGCACGACACCACGATGAGGTACCCGATTAGGGATAAAGCCTCGGCCTTGCAAGCCATGTCGTTGCGGCGTAACACCGCAAGGGAGCCTAAGGCTTCATGCTGGGTAGTTTGGTATTACAAAGAGGCGGTTGCCTTATGCTACTGTAGTATGACACTACGATGAGGTTCCCGGTACGGGGTAAGGCCTCGACTTTATGCCATGTCATAGCGGTGTAGCACCGCAAGAGAAGCGCAAAGCGCTTCATGCCATTTTTCTTTATAATGAACTCACCTATAGTGTATGGACAAAGTGATATCAGGCCATCTCTTGAGGGTAAACTTGTAGACGTCCAAAATTATACACTGAAACCAGGCTGGCACAGGGCCTTTAATGTGTAGCCAGAAGCACATGTAACTACATTATGTGAGTGGAAAGAATTTTAGCTATGATGCAGAATTCAAGGCTTAGTCCATTCTTGTATTATAGTCTGATTTTTGACCCATGCGGGAAGATTCAAGTCGTCAGCGACATCTCTTCTAATGCATGATGGACAGTTACTGTGGGGAACACTTATACCCATATATAGAGATATGTGGGGGATTGTTGGAGTTTTGGCCTTTCCTTTAGAAACTTTAGTCCCACATCGGATAGGCCAAAGAGTTTGTATCTCTATATATTAGCTTTGCTATTATTTGGTATGCACATGTGGTGTGGAGGTGCACATGGGTTTGCCATGTGGAGTTATTTTTCTAATGGGAAAAAGGCTAAAATCAACAATTAAAGCATTCATGCTTTTTGCTCTTGGAAAATTTATTTCCATAGGAGCTAAGCCCCGTAGGGGCTTAGCGACTTGGACTCGGACTCGGACTCGGGCTCGGGCTCGGGCTCGAACTCGGGCTCAAGGGCTCATGAGGCGTAATGTGGCATTTTGTTGGCGCACTTTGCACTTAGCACGTCAGCATCGTCGCTAGGCGCATAGTGCGCTTAAGTTGCGCTCGTTGCGCGAGCCACTTGTGCGACCACGTTACGCGGCCCGTTACGCGAGCCCAGTTACGCTGGCCCAGTTATGCAGCCCAGTACGCAGCCCAGTGCGCGCAGTGTACGCAGCGTGCGTAGAGTGCACAGAGTGTGCAGTATACGCAGCGTACGCAATGTACATAGTGTGCGTAGGTTGCATAAAATGGCTGTGTACGTAAAGTGCAAATTATGTTGGTTATGTGAGTGGCACGACTTGCAGCAGAACGTGTCTTTACATGTTCTGAGCGGTTGCTCCATGTTCGGGGTGGTTACTACGACGTTCCTAACATTGTGCTAACCGGGCAGTTGTTGCTGGGGCTTATATAAGGCCTCCTCCTTCTCTCTCACAGGTTAGAACTAATACACAAGCAGTAGACAGAAAGTTTACAAGTGTTTAGAGGCTGTGAGAGAGAAGAGAGGTTTTGTACCAGCGTTGAGTTTTGTACGGGAGTTCGTGTTCATCCGAGGAGTCAGAAGAGCAACAGTGTTCCAAGTTCTCCGACGAACTTGCTGGTTCCTGGAAGCTATTCGTGTGGGGCGAATAAAGCTTTGAGCAACGGTGATCATTCACCCCAGCAGGAGTTTTTCCATCTTTCGCCTGTCACCTTCTTTGTTGGTATTATCAGGATTCTATTAGCGCACCTTCGGTGAAGTGTTTGCGTTGATATTATCAGAATTCTATTTGTGCACCTTCTGTGAAGTGTAGCACTAGTGGAATTTCTCTTACGTACCTTCTATGAAGTGTTACGTTCTGTGCACCTTCTGTGAAGTGTAGCACTAGTTGAAATTTCTCTTACGTACCTTCTGTGAAGTGTTACGTTCTGTGCACCTTCTGTGAAGTATAGTACTAGTTGAAATTTCTCTTACGTACCTTCTGTGAAGTGTTACGTAATAACGATTATTCGTACAATTGTTACGATATTTCAGTTTTCCATCGAAAAATTGTGCCCCGGCAATAACAATAACTAGTACTTTACAATCTCGTCACCCTTGTGCAGGGCACTACATCTCAAGTAAGCATTCATAGATGTGTGGAATGAATATAGTCGACCTGATTTCCATCCAAACTTTTGGAAGAACCTAACCCTACCCTTATCGTCTCATAAACTTGAAATAATTATCCTTGTTATTAGGTTAGAAATGGAGGAAACTCAAATTTTTTTTACTGAATTAGTGTCGAATAATGTTTTGTCATATGATAATAGTTTTCCACAAGCCTAAATAGAATAAGCTAATTCAAGATAATAAGATAATTCATAATGGTTTGGAAAACATATTTGAAAGGATAGTTATTTATACGTCACCAGTAGAATCTAGCATTGAATTGGCATCCGATCGAGAAGGCTTGCATTTGCAAGAGTTCTGATGGAAATCATTATTGCTCGCAGGGACCTACTTGCAGTGGTTCCAGTTCAGTACCCAAATGGTAGTAAGTTATATCAAACTATCTCATTTGAATGGATTCCACCGATATGGATCGGTTATTGATGCATTGGGCACAAGGAGGCGGCTTGTCCAGATCCGTTTGGACAAGCCATTCGAGAAGAGGTCATGGAGGTGTTGAGGGGAACAATGAAGTTTCATACTACCCCTCTCCAAGCTTGGGACCGATGACGATTGTAGCTGACCAAGGAGAAAAACAAGTTGATATGTCTCATGTAGCAGGCAGAGGACGGTTCGCTTAGGTTGCACACTCGTTGTAAAGTAGTGAAGAATCAAGCAGGTATCCGAATTAGTTCTCGGATTACTAAAGGGCAGAATAGTAAGTTAATATAGTTATGTGATTTTGATAAAGCGATGTTGAGCATAAGTTATAGTTAGTTAGTTAGTTAGTTTGTGTGTGTGTGTGTGTGTGTGTGTGTGTGTGTGTGTGTGTGTGTGTACCCAGATGTTTTTTTTCCTTCTGGATAGGACCATAGTCTTCTAATTTTGGGTGTTCCTCCATAAAATTTTACCTTCTTCAAATACATATGTGTGTGTCTTAGAAGTTTTGTTTTCGGATAGAAAAGAAAGTGTAGGAACTCACTTTTTGGAAAACTTGTTACAACTCAAAATTAATTACAAAAATGTTGCAACACAAAATTTTGTGCCAAGTCGAGATTTTTAGAGAGATGAGACAATGGAGGTCGAATAAGCAATTTTATAATCAATTTTGATTTGTAACAAGTTTTCATTTTTAGAAAAAAAAGAGTTCCTACACTTTCTTTTCTATCTGAAAACAAATGACGACTTTGTTGGATATTTGAATATGGTTAGCAAAATGTTAACCCACGCGGGGTAATACATAATAATTTTTCAGGAACTTGTCATTGATATGCATCATAAGCAGGTCACCATTTTCCTTTGTTAATTAATAAGCACCATTGGAATACACTAATTTCACCACAAAACTCATTTAGCTTGGAAATTGTATTTGCTCGTGTGTCATGATCATAGGCCTTCTCACAGCAAGGACTAGATCACCGACTTGGAATATTCTCCTTAAACTTTTGTGTTGAAGGCTGTAGAGATACATGCTTGTATAACACAATTCATTATTGAGCCTGTAATCATTTCTCATCGTGTGCCTCTAACTCTTGCAGGTACAATTGATCGTTCTTTTTAGTAGTCATCTTAGTGGCCAGTACTATATGAAGGGAGGGAATTTGGATCTCCAATGGAATAACAACTTCACTTTTATATACTAATGGAATAAGGCGTATTTCATGTCGGAGTGCGGAATGTGGTATGATAAGCCCATAAGAACTCAACGAGCTCGTTCCAATCATATTTGTGTAAAGAACAAACATCTTCATTAGCTTGATGATTCTCTTGTTGAAAGTTTCTGATAATCCATTTGTTGCTTGATTTTATGTTGTTGAAGCTATATTATTGATCCCAAACTTGTTGTAGATTGGTAGAAGGTCTGACTAACAAACTAAGGACCGTTGTCATGAATGATACATTGGGGAATGACAAAATGGTATATGATATGGTGTTTGATGAAAATGACAATGTTAGAAGACTTTACCTCGGTGAGTGGTATAGATTTCGCTCGTTTGGAGAAGTAATCGGCTACTACAAGAATAAACCGATGCCCTTCTACCAATAGTGGGCTAATTATGGGGCCTACGATATCCATGGCCCAAGGTTCGAATAGCCAGGAGGCAGCTGTCGGATGTAAAAACTTCGACAGTTGATAGATGAAATCTGTATGAATTTGGCATGCTTTGCATATCTTTGCATACTTTACGAGATAAACAACCATTGTAGGCCAATAATAGCTCATTTGTCACAAACAATCATGTAGCTTAGGACCGGTTAACGTGTACCGCAAGTACCATCGTGTGCTTCTTTGAGGGATTCTTTTGCTTCTTTTCTCAACAAACATCAAAGTAACTCCTTTATATGGTCGTTGGTAAAGCATTTTTGTGGAATAATTATAACATTGCGCTCATCTCTTGATGGATGCTGCTTCCTTTGGATCATCAGACAAGTCTCTTATAGAGCCAAGTCTATGAATGGGAACCTCTAATCACGAGGTTCTAATTGTATCCCTACCAAACATGCTTCTCGAATCTCCAAATTAATCTTAATGCAAAATAATTGGCGACTCACCCCTGTCACATAGTGTTCAGTCTTCACTAGGATAGCAAGAGAGTTGCTAACCTCGCGAGAGCATCATATTCTATATTTTGCAAACGAGGCACATAGTCGATATAAAACATCTTGAACATAATGGCAATCTCCAAAGTAACTAGATGGTAGGGTATTAAATCCTTGTGCCAAACTCCATACTCTCCTCAAACCTGACTAAAAATCAACTTAGGGTCACTGTAAACTTCTAGATATTCAATCCATAACTGTTGAAAAAGTTGCAGACCGATTAGAAAAGCACTGTACTCTACTCCATTGTTAGAGCATGGCTCTGTCAAGGAATTTCTTTACAGATGATCAAATTGTTTGAGGATACTAGCAAGATCCCAACTACCACCATGATTTGTTTGTTGGTACCTGTCCTTGAAGCTCCATCAAAGAATAGCTGCCAAATGAATTCACCAGAGGCCATATTAGCCTCTAACACTTAGTTTGGTATGTCTTCATATAAATTAGAACCTTTAGGTATTGGATGTGCGACAAGGAAGTCTGCCAATGCCTGTCCCTTAACCGCTTGTTTGGAAATAAATAACATGTCATACTGAGACAATATCAGAGACCATGTTGCGAGATGAGAGTTCAATGCACTTGGCTTTGTCATAAAAACTCACAGAGGGTTGACCCAAAAGATGACATAGATTGTTTGACAACTCACGTAATGTCGCGTTTGATCTAGATCGTAAAGATTATGGCAAGGCATTCCTTCTCAACTAGATTATAGCGATGCTCATCTCCATGTAGAAGCGTAGAAAATCATCAAAGTCCCACTCAGTCCAAATTGCTTCAGGTTATGTGACTAAGAGACAACATACTAACCCGTGGCTCTCCATGAAGCTCTTCATGCGGCTCTCCAGGTGGTCCCTCTTCCTATGATGTTTTGAGCACCTCGTACAAAGGCAGCAACACAGGGTCTGCACTACCATAGCCACCACATGTTAAGCAAAGACAACAGTGTAGTGCCACGTGTATATTCTCCTCCTGCAGTACTCCTGAAAGTCCTCATGCGGCAGGACCCATGCGGCTAAAGCCTTTATGTGATAGTATTCCAGAAGGCATATCTTCTCAAATCTTGGTATGTGCCACATGTTCAATCAATTGGGACATCCAATTACATAGCTAAGGTGATTTAAATCCGACATTAATAGTGTGTGTGTGTGATTAACCGCCCCATTATACCAAAAGATTGTCTTAAATCTCAATCTATGCCACATATCAAACCGACCGGGCATATAATCTTGATGATTTGATCTCACTTTTATGGCGTGTGCGTTATAACTGCCCTATTTTATGGAAAATCTTTCCAAATTACAGTATGAGCCATGTGTCACCATGATCGGGCTATACAATTAGAAGCAGTAGTTGGTAAGTGTATTATACCAACTTCCATAACATCGCAAACATAATCTCTATAGCGGATCTCCTCTAATCAACGCTACGTGTCACCTTGACCATGCTTTGCGGTTAGATAACTATAGAAAATAGCTTAATGACCAATTTTGTGTTGATCCCATAGTTGATCGCACCTCATCGCCGCTGCAAGGTGGCTATAAATAGGGGCATACCCCCTTCCTCTCGAAATAGGCAAAAGCATAAACAAGAGAGACAGAGACATACATACACACAAAAAAGAGGGTATATCAAAGAGCGAGACATTTGACAATCGATCATCAACGGAGTAAATGAGTCACTATAATACTCGATCTCTATCGTCACACTTCTCAGATCGTATCTTATACTAGAACCCTCGTTGTTAGGGTTCTGATTATACTTCTTTGTTTTTAATCCCAAAAGGCAAAAGTAAATAAAACTTTTCTCTCCTTTATTTGTGATGGAAACAAATCTAGCGACTCTATGGGGCACTACCTTCTCCACAAATGAGAAGGCTGTGACGTAATCCGACAATGCAAAGCTGGGATCATCCCAGAAGATATTGGTCATTCGTTTCGACCAACAAGCCTACGAATATATGCTTTCTGGGGATTCAAATCCCTCTCCTAGGCTAGCAAAGCCTAAGAAGACCCGCAATGTATGGGTGGCCGAGGACGTTGTGCAACCCTCGAAGATGGCAGACGATACAAGTCCAGTTTTCGTTGATGAAGTCACGCATCAGTCTCCTATATGTTCTATCTCTGCTCCTATTTGTGTATCCATGAAGGATAGAGCCTAACACCCAGGTTCTAGCAAAGGAAAACACTACGATGGTGGGAACCTGAGGGCTGATGTCCCTTCTAAACCCATACGACTGCAAGTCTTGGAGAGAATCTATGCCGACTCTCTGATCTTGCACCAACAACAAAAGACGCAAAGGTATGCCGCATCTAAATTAAGATGCACGAAGCTTCTAATAGATGATAGTGGCCAAGAGGCTACACCCGGTGCTCCTCGACGAAAGAGCACACAAGAAGAGAAGGAAAAAATTTGTCTTCTACAAAATCTTCCACAACCAACCTCTTGGGTATGGTACAGACTCAATGTACTATGGGCCAGTGTGCGTTGGTTCGAAGAAGTCCAGGATAGTACGAGCTTGACACTCTCCGACAACTGACCTCCCTTGGACCATCATCACGTGCCGTTGATAGTAACGCACACTTCTAATGGGAAGCTGTACAGGTCTGACCCATGAAGTCGACCTGGTCATATACATGAGATGGGCCAGACCCTAAAAACTTCATCTGTGTGCCCATACGCTCAGTCCACCCAACCACATGCAGAAGACATTAAGGTAAAATTTTGACTGACCTACACAACATAATAAACCACAAACGCAAGTCAAAAGGAACAGATACCGCACATGAAGAGTCTTCTTCAGGGCTCTATGCCAGCATCATCATCAACTGCCATTGTACTCAAGTGGCAGTAAATACAGAAAGGCAGTTTGTATTTCTGCGGCTACAACGGAGGACAGAAGAGAAGCGACCCTCTGCTTCATGCTACTCTACCCGAAAGATCCCTTCTCTCAAGAAGAAGGCTAGATATGATCGAACCCTCTGGTCTCGACCAGCGCATCAAGACCCCAACCTCGGGTATCTCACCCAGCTGTGCTCACAGAAGGGGTATTCCTGGGAATGTAGACAAGAACAAAGGCTTTACTACAAAAAGTGTTATATTAGTCTGGGGGTACCATCCCCTCTATTGTTCTGCAAACTAGAGTGGTAATCCTCCATAACTCTCCACCTGCCCTCTTAAAACTGGTGGTGGACCTAGACATGTTTGTACCGCTGCGACTCAAGTAGCCATTTCCCTGAGTCCGAAGGCGATACGGTAATGCGTGCCTACCTTGAGAGTACAACTCAGGGGTCCGAGTCAGAAAATGAGTATTCAACAACCCCTTCAAGCTTTTCATATGCTAAGACGATCTATATGACAGGTAATGATGACACATGTCCTAGTGACTGACAATGCCTCGAGACTCTAGAGGGGACGATGCAGACCATGAGTGCCTCAATGCAGGCCCTAACCCAAACGATGCTGGACATCCGAGCAAACATGGTTTCCAACAACCATCAATCCCAGGACAAGCGAGTCAGGGTTATAAAAACAACGGGAATCTATTGTCCCTCCAACAGCCGACGGCCCTCCTTATCTCGATCGGCAAATCTAACGCCGACGAACTACACCTAGGAGGCTATTCAGGAGCTGCGAGCCCATTTCAATGCCAGAATAACCATGAGAAGATACAGAATCTTAGGATAAGGTAGCCTTATCATCCAGAGTGGAATATGTCATGCCCCGATCCCGGAGGATCGAAAACTAGCCACTGGGTGTGATGCCGTACAAGTCTAGATTGCACTTGTATAAGACAAAACCATTACAGTTCTTGGTACTTCTCAGAAAATAATGACAGCGGAGCAAAACCAAGCAGATAAATTAAGGTAACAACAAGAAATGAATAAATGTATCTCTTTATTGATTATCTCAAGTGATTACAAGACATTTGAATAGCCAACTGAATCTATGCTTGCCATTTAGGCATTACAACCGAACATGCTGACTTTGCTTACAAATCTTACTGGTTCATCTGAGTTACACTATTCTATACATTGTGTCACGTATAGCAGAAGGCATCATCTTATAAGAAGAGCTTCTGTACACCCATCCGAATCATCGATGCCAAACACTGATCAAATGATTTCTCATATACACAAGCACCTGTAATATTGCCCACAACATGGGTTAGCACATCATCAATGTTCTGGCGAGTGGTGCTGGCCCAACTCACCTAAGAAGACAACACTAAGTAATCATGTTATAGAACATTATTAAAAGTGGTCTTTCTCGTTGCCTTAGGGTCAATTAGCAGTTCATATCCGACAGAAGTAAAACATGCATATATTCATAGCCAGCATAATGTAAAGAAATATGGTATCACCCTTTGGTGATTCTTACCCACGGTCGTGTAGCCATCCCTATACATTTATAATACTTACTTAGCCTGCACAAGATATTGTTAGGAATAATATCATATTATCATAATTATCATCATTCAGGTGATTCTTACCAATAGTCGACATTCTTCTCTGTAATCGAGTAAGAACTTACTCGGTCTGCATAAGACGTCATTAGCACTGGACCTATTTATATGAAGGTCACTGACTACACGCTATCTTGGAATTATGGTTAGACGGCTCCCCTTCAGCGGCAGGTAGCTAGCCCAGTCCGGAAGGTTCCCGAATCACCGTGCTACTACTTCAGCACTGTGCTAATACTTCAACACGAGGTTCCCCCTAGGACGAATCGGTTTCCAAGGCCTTGGAATACCGTTTGAGGAACCACCTTGTCGACAAGTTGTCGATGACCATAAAAATATATGCAACTTATCTATGAAGAGACATATAATACATGATAAGAAAAACTAAGTAATTAAGCCATCTTTCTTAATAAGCCATCGTTCTCATTCGTATTGCCATCTTGCCTTGAGCCAACGCTCATATTATCATCTGTCCAATCCAGGGTCTTAGTGTAATCAATATTCTCCATCGACGATAGGATAATAGAATGCTGATTACTCAATCTCTTTTTTGTATATCTTTGATACCATACTAGGAAGGACACGTATGAATCGGGAGAATCGGGACCCAAAGTAGCTATCCCCTCCTTAGATCCATAATAAGAAGGACACGTGTCCTCCGAACAATCATCTAAAAAATATATCCAGTCGGGATGGAACGAGCACATCTCATCTAGCAATCCCAAGTAAATGACAAAGATTATAAAGCAGTTATATACAGTTATACTTG
>JANAVB010003400.1:67564259-67659259 GCA_029216955.1 Iris pallida | reverse complement strand
TCTCTTCCAATAGCCAAATTGTTCTAATAGGCTCCTTTCTAGCAAATAGAGGCTTTCTCTCTTCAAGGAGAAGAGATTGCAACTTGTTTGGAGGAATTTGGGCTCAATTTGAATGTTGGAGGCAATTTGGGGAAGAACACAAACTAGGGTTAGGGTTTGTAAATGGAAAGGGGAAGAAGGAGGTTATATAGGTGTTAAATAGAAAGGAGGGAGGTGTTTTGGCCGGCCAAGGGGTGTGGGCTAGGGTTTTGTTGGGTGCAAATGTCTAAAAGGCTTCCTATTTATCATTTTAAGGCCCTTTTAAGGAAAAACCTCCAATGTGGCTTATGTTTAAATCACTAAATAGACTCTAAATAATATTCTAGCTAGGTTAGAACCTAACCAAAGTTGTCTAATCTCTCCAACCTAGTTTCTATGGTCATGGCTAACATCTAACTAATGTAGTTCTAAGGTTTCAACAATTAATGCCACTAGCACAACACATTAATTAAATAATATAAAACAAATCAAAAAAATTCCCATTTACCAAAATACCCTTACTCTAGAATGTGGGGGTGACATTCACTTGCTTTATGCTACTACAATTATCAGTTTATCAAATTCTGGATAATTTCTTATTATCTGTATCTCTTTAGCACTGTGATTGAGTTAGCTTGCTTGACTTGCTAGAACGGCGTGCTACGACGCAAACGCGACGTAGGCTGGGCATGCCTCACACACCCGAACCCGAATATCCTGCAGGTGCGGGTTGTAACACCATGAAAGGACGAAGCACATTGAGATAGGCATCCATTTTGTACGTAATGAGTTTCAAAAGGGGAGGATAAAGTTTCGTCATATGAGGACCGACGATCAGATAGCTAATACTACAAAGTCTCTTTTAGGTTATCAGGTTCTGTTTCTTTGTAACAAGATGGGCATGATTGACATCTATGCTCCAGCTTGAGGGAAGGTGTTGAGTATTGGTTGTGAGTTATGTGTTATGTTATTTAGTCCCACATCGGGTAGAGAATAAAAAGGAGGCTAGTCATCTCATATATATATATATATATATATATATATATATATATATATATATATATATATATATATATATATATATATATATATATTTTATATATATATATATATATATATATATATATATATAATATATAATATATAATATATATATAAATAAATATATATATATATATATATAATATATATATAGGAAAATTCTACACTATATCTACCCTTTTGGGATGTATCGATACATCCCAAATCTGAACCATTGGATGTTGATCCAATGGTTCAGATTAAATAACGCAGGAGACATCATTTAATATTGTTTTTGACTTTTGCATCTTGTTAACTTGCTATAGCAGGTCATTCTTCAATGCAATTTTTCAATAAACATCCTAAATTAACTCATATTTATTTTCTCTTTCGCCCATCCAATTTAATATTTTGTGCAACTACGTATATATAACAATATACCGGGAAAGGAAGGACACAATGTGTCCTTGACTAGAGGTGATATAGACGACGACACCACCGATGCTCCGATAGCTGGTGGCGATCAAGATGATGACACCGACGACGACAAGGACGAAAATCCTGTCGGCAATGTGGATAATAGTAAGGGAATAATTCAGAGGAAGAAGTGGGGTTGGAAGCCGATAAAAGCTTGTTCTCTCAAATCTCTTCTTTGTGTAAATTAAATCCAAGGAGGACACAATCCCAAATTTTAGTTATTGCTTAGCATAGTCTGCTTAGTTATTGTAAAATTGTGGTATTGCTTTTGAAACATTTTCATCTTTAGTCTCATATTTTCTATGAATATGTGTTATTTTGATTTAGTAATCTTTCCGTAATTTATTTTTTATTTCATCTAAGAATTTAATATTTTGGTTATAAAGCTACAGGCCATGGTGGTATTGGTGGTGGAAGGAGAAACGGAGATGAAGAAGGAAAGAAGAAGAAGTTCCGGTTCGCGACGGACTTCGTCGAGCCCTCCTCGAACAACAAGGAGTACTAGCAGAACTAAACCTCTTCTAGAGTTCCTCAAATTGTTAATCATGATAACCTTTCAAACGGCTAGTAGATTCTTTGTTAGTACCGAAATTTATTTGTCTTTTCATCTTTCTCACTTTTTGTACTTTTCTCTTGTTATATATACAATAGTTTTCTTGTTTCAACTATTATTTATTCTGAAATACATAGAATAGTTTTCTTATTTCATTTTGTAGTACAGGAGAAGATGTCTACTCGTATTGAACATGTAGAAGAGGTAGAAGATTAGATGCCAACTTTAAATGAAACTTTCATTCCATGTACGATGTGCAGGTTTGAAAAACAACTGTCGAAGATTTCAGATCAACTTATTTCGATCAATTCTAAGCTTGGTTCAATCGAACTTGAACAAATTAATATATCTCGACGTTTGGAAAAGATAGAATAATCTTCCGCTTTGAAGAAGGCATCTTCATCTGGAGTAATTAATATTGTGGAGGAGGTTAACGTTGAATCTTCTGATGAGGACGAGGGGCTAAAGAAAGCTGATAAATCAATCCAGTAAATTCTCAATATATTCCCTCTAGAAGAAACTGACTTTAGCAGTTCTTCAAAAAGAATGCGAAAAAATTTAAATCCGGTCACACCTTTGAAAAGTTTAACAAAAAGTTCAACCTCAAAGCCTAGCCAGTGTACTAGTAGTTCTTCGAGTTTTTACAATTATATTTTTACGGATGGTAAACCTGACGAGTAAGTCATATGAGTTTTCATTTCATTTCAACAGTTTTTTTCCCTACTCTATTCGTTTCTTTTCTTAACGAAATAATATCATCTTGAAACAAGATTTATGTGAGTCGGGCTGAGATGAAGTCCTTTGCTCCCAGAAGGAGAATTAAAGATGGGGTATGTGGATAGTATATTTTTTCTTAGATGCTATCTATGTTTACTTCGATGTCACATCTGTTTTTTTAATGAGATACTCAGATTGTAACCGTTGTCTCTACTCTTCTCACCGTGTAGGAACGGATAAGAACTGTCAATAAAGCTAATGTATGGTATTTACCAATAAAGCTAACGGTGAGTGAGCATTTTATTCTTTAATGATTATGTATTAATAATTTTCTCGTTTGTTTGTCATTCGTAATGTATTAATTGATGTGTATGTAGAGAGCAACGTTACCTCCATCTAACAAACAACTTCATGAAATATGGAAGATGAATAAATATTTCCAGGATTATATGGGATCTTTAAGCATTTGTAACGAGGTATTAATCTATTTCTATTTAAATTTTAATCCCAATTTTCTGAAAATTGATTAATTTGTTTTACCTAATTAATCCTGATTCTAATATACATACCCATCCTTTTGTTGGACCACTATACTCTAGCTTGCAAGAGTTATGGTTAAAACAAAGATCGTTGAAGTTTGGGACACCCTTGCATCTACAGATGAGACAATTTATAACACAGCAGTCATAAAAGAAATAGTAAGTTCATATTCATAAATTTTTATGAATTGTGTACTAGATTCGCGGTATACTAATACACATTATATTCTGGTAATTGTAGCTTTCAAATTTGGATCTCTCTTGATGAAGATATTTTGAAGTTGAAATATGCTAGGTTCAACTTTTCTACTTTCTCCATAATCCGTCGCCCTAATGTTCCCCATCAACACAATACATTTGATTGTACTATTTTTGTAATTTATTCATGAAAGACGGATGTAGTTTGGACTCCCGTTATCTTAATGTATGTCTAAAAATATGTCGTCAAATACTTACACTTTTTAGAACAATATTTTTGATGTTATGTTCGTTATATGCAGTTTGATTCAAAAAATGAAAGGTACAAAGTTGCTGTATGGATTGCATCTTCAGAGCACAATAAAGAAGAATCCAAATTGCATAACAATATAATTAAGCAGCAAAGGTCGAAAGGAATCCACTCTGATGGGCGAAGATGGAAGACGATGAATTTTTTCTTCTTTTTTTATCTAATGAATTATGTTCATTTGTTTTGTAACAATGGTTAGGAATAAAGTTTTGTGGAGTTATAATGTTCTTAAAATATGGGATGAAAATGATATCAAAATTTTCATTTATTTCATAATCTTGCTGTCGTAAAATATATCTTTGAAAAAATTTATCAAATGCCCAAAAACTGCAAAAGTTTTCCCTTATGAAAAGGAAAAATTTATGAAATGCCCAAAAATTGCAAAAGTTTTATGAAAAATCCACCGCAAAATAACATTTTATCGCGTGCCCAGAATTAGCGAAAAATATATAAAAGGGGGTTCAGAATGACCTTTTTGCCCTTCTAATTTATTGAAAACACTCACGAAACCTACTCTTCAAAAAAAATGTTTCGATACTTCCTCTTCTTTCATACGTCACTCACTTTCGAATCTAGGATTCCAAAATCTTCAAACCTTACTCTCCATTCACAATCTTTATACCATGTCGGCACCATCAGCAGCAGCATCATCGACAGCACATCAAAATCAACTGGAACCCAGTTAGAGAAGAGATAGATGTTATGGAGAAAATAAAGATAGTTGAACAAAATCCAAAAGGAAATGATGGATAATCAAGGAGAATTAAGAGAGTTGCACATAAGCCAAAGGCTGCTAAGCAAAAAAAGGGCAAAAAGAAGGTATAACTTTAAGTTATGTTCATGATTCTGTAAAAACCACGGAGAATGGTCATTCCAGTATTAAAATACATGAGAATGACCATTCTCCGTGTTAAAATCATGGAGAATTATTATACTCCTTGTTAAATTGACGAAAAATAGTCATTCTCCATGTTTAAATGCAAGAGAATAGTCATTCCCTGTTTTAATCCATTCTCCATGTTAAATTGATGGAGAATTGCCATTCTTCGTATTAAAATGACGGGAAATGGCCATTCCCAATGTTAAAATACATGAGAATGACCATTCTCTGTTGTTAAAATCACGGAGAGTGACCATTCCCCGTGTTAAAATAACGGAGAATGACCATTCCTCGTGTTAAAATAACGGAGAATGACCATTCCCCGTGTTAAAATCACAGAGAATTGACATTCTTCGTATTAAATTAATGGAGAATTTCCATTCTCCGTGTAGAAACCACGGAGAATTGTCATTCCTAGTGTTAAAATACATGAGAATGACCATTCTTCATGTTAAAATCACGGAGAATGACCATTCTCCGTATTAAATTGTCGTAGAATTATCATTCTTCGTGTTAAAATCACGGGAAATGGCCATTTCCAGTGTTAAAACGTATGAGAATGACCATTCTCCATTGTTAAAGTAACGGAGAATGACCATTCTCCGTGGTAAAATCACGAAGAATGGTCATTCTCCGTATTAAAATGACGGATAACAGTTGACAGAAATCTAATTTTTTGTTTTATTTTTTTTGTAGAAATTTTTTTCCAGCAATAAGGATTCAAGAGTTTTTCGTTCTTCTTTCAAAATAATTCTAACTCTTATGGAGGGTGTCAATAAAGATGGCGTTCGTTTACCCGAGCCAGTTATTGAGTCTTTAAAGAATACTGGTTTCTAGAATTTCGTCGAGGTATTCTACCAAAACAGAGTTGGCATTCAAGAATTGGCCAAGGTTTCAAAAGGTCTTGAGAAATTGATATGAACTTACTTGGAGGTCAAAGATGGCGTCGTATACTTTGAATTGAGCACCATTGTTAAAATAGCACCAAGTGTCGACGATATGGCAGCAATCTTCGGTCTACTGCTAAAGAAAGAAAGCGAGGATGATGTTAATTACAGAAGATTGATCATGGAAAAACAACAGCAGGCCACACCGCCAGAATCATTTAGTCTGTGTAGAGATCACTTTAGAAGATTGCTGGCTAATTCCAAGGACAAAAATGATAAAGTCATGAATAATGAAGTGAGAGAGAAGTTCTTTGAATTGCTACGATGGCTTCAAGACGGAGATAGACAAGTTAAACCAGATAATTTGGCCAAGCTAATAATCTTTCACCTGTGCCAAACAGCATTCTTCACAAGGTCTGGCGGTTCAAACTTACCGTACAGATTCTTGGCCTTGATAGACAGCGTAGAAGTAATCAAAAGTATCTGCTGGCCAAGGTTAATCTTGGCATATGTCATGGAGAGCATCAATAAGACTACAAGTAAAACTTTTGGGGGGGATTACTCTAATGCATACCCCAAAATTGAAGGTTGCACAATATATTTCCTCTACTGGTTTGCGGAACATAGTACCCATGTGGAAAGGAAGTTCGACCCAATTTGTGAATGCCTAAGATTTTACACATCGGATGGGTATGCAATTCCAGTCTTCCTCAAAATCGAATATCACAGTAAATTGAGATCAAAAATGGTATTCAAAAATTTGGTTATAGCTATTGGGAAAGAGGGAGGACAACATGAAGAGGAGCTACATATACAAGAAGAAGGTGCACACGAGGGAGAGGGACACCACCAAACAGGTGGGTATGAGATTGCTGAACAAGAGAGAGCCCAACAACTTGAAATGAACACCGCGATGGAGGGGTCGGTTCAGGAATTGGAGGAGTTGAGAAAAAAAATCTCAGATTTTTGCTGAGAATGAAAAACTCCATAAAAAGCTTAAAAAGCTAGAGGCATAAGAAGCACAACAACGTACAGTCAACAATGTGATAGAGGGCTCGGTGCATGAATTGGAGGAGTTGCAAAGAAGAAATCTTAGATTATTGCTGAGAATGAAAAACTCCACAAAAGCTTAAAGAGCTAGAGGAACAAGGAGCCCAACAAATTGAAAGGAACACCTTGATAGAGGTGTCGATGCGGGAATTGGACTCCTTATGAAGAAACAAATCTGATATTATTGCTGAGAATGAAAAGCTTAGCGAAAAGGTTAAAAAGCTACAGGCACAAAGAAAAAATTTCTCTTTTTTCAAAGTTCTGATTTGTAATTCTCCGTGTTAGAATGCAGGAGAATGGCCATTCTCCGTGTTAGAATGCAGAAGAATGACCATTCTCTGTATCAAAATAACAGAGAATGGCAATTTTTCGGGTTAATACCACGAACGACCATTCTCCGTGTTAAATTTACGGAGAATGGTCGTTCTTCGTGTTAAAATGACGGAGAATGGCCATTCTTCATGTTAAAATCACGGAGAATGGACATTCCCCGTGTTAGAATGTAGGAGAATAACCATTCTCCATATTCGAATGCAGGAGAATGACCATTCTTCGTATTAAAATGCAGGAGAATGGCCATTCTCCGTGTTAAAATCACGGAGAATAGTCATTCTCCGTGTTAGAGTCACAAAGAATGGTCATTCCCCGTGTTAAGATCACGAAGAATGATCTTTTTTCCTTCTTTTTTTAAAGTATGTATTGATTGACATCATACCTTTCATTGTTGTTTGTTTTATATCAGTACAAATAACCGAGCAGCTCAGAGAAACAAATAAAAGGCTCGTTAATGAGAAAAGCAAGCTTCAAAGCAAGTTGAATCGTTGAAGAATGAAGCCATTAAAAAGGATGCAACAATCGCTGATCTCGAAGCCATGGCTACAACATTGCAGCTTGAGGAGACTCAACCAGCTGCTGAATAACAAGCTGCTAAACTTGCTGCTCCAAAAGAAGTCAAAAGAAGAAGAGGATGGGGGGAAAGAGGTTCAGAAAACCATCATCGGCATTAGCCGATGAAGATTTTACCCCCTTGGAAAAGAATACAGTAATAGAGGCTAATAAAAAGCGAAAGATGAATGCCGCTCTGAAACCAAAACCTCAACCCAAACCTAGGGTCGGAGGAAAAAATAAGTAGGCGGATTCAAAATCCGGACAAGATGCCAAAATAGTTGAACTAGCGAGGAAGGGTGATATACTAAGGAAATGCGATGACCTCGTACTTTGGAAGGATGCGGATGAAGAGCTGAAGAAGCTTTACATGGATATCGTATTCCCAAGAAAGATGAGTCCAACGTATGTATTCTGAACCCGACCAATCTACGTCCAACACATAACGGAGAATGGCCATTCTCCGTGACAGTTGGCCGACGAATGATCATTCTCCGTGTTAGTTGGATGGCGAATGATCATTCTCCGTGTCAGTTGGACGGTGAATGGCTCTCTTTTTTCTTTTCCTTTCTAGTCTTTTTTCATAATTATTTCCTGAGAATCTTTATTAATTTAATCTAAACTAAATTTATGTGTTGTGATATTGTATACACGAGTATGCCGAAAAAAGGAGAAAATAAAGTTTCCATCCTCCTGTCAGGAAAAGACGTGCAAGACATACTCAACTATGAAGACATGGAGGCTGTCATACTCAACATAATAATAAGGAAGCTGAGAGAAATTCAAGGTTATACAAGAAGGTACGCCCCGTCAATTTCAAAAGACGTACAACATAAGTGGTCTACATTCATGATGCCCCACACAATAGTAAGAATCAAAACTGAAAAATCTATATTCATGTGTATACCGATGACAAATGACGTAAAAAAACTTATTTATGATATTGTATTTTATTTTTGGGAAACAGTCCATCGTTCTCTGTGCCATTGAACCAAAAGCAACAACCGGCGCCCTTGAAACTTTCAAATAGATGTAGAAAACTTCGTCATGGATTTAGAGGACGACATAGAGTGGCTATTCATTCTATTCTTTAATAAATCCTCCAAATACTATACGCTGCTCACATTCAACTTAAGCTCCCACAGTGGACACACTACAACTCCTTGAGGCAAAACACATACGAAAAGGGCAAGGAGGATGCAAAATTAATGAAGAAGACCTTAGAGCCTATCGTCAGGAGGAAAGTTGATATGATGAGGGAGAGATGCCCCACGATGATGGAGTATGAGAGCACAAGACTGAATTGTTCTACACGATACCCACAACAGCTAGCACCCAACTACCTCTTATACATGACATTTTATATGATGTGCTTGATGACTGCTCCCTTCGAAATACCGAGAGAAAATGACGATGACATTCACCAGAAGATTACAATGATGAGGTTAGGATGGGATAAGAAGTTCCTTTCAAGCGAATATGTAACACTACCAACCTAGCAATGGCATTGTAAAACAATAATGTCATTGAGCTAAGAACTTCTTTCTATATCATCTGTTTGTCTTTTATTCTTCTGTGTATACATCTTTTGTAACGTCTGCTCTGTCTTTTATAATAAAATTATTTTGAATTACATTTACATTGTTAAAACCATGGAGAATGGCCATTCTCCATGTCAAAATCATGAAGAATGGCCATTCTCCGTCCTAAAATGCAGGAGAATGTCATTTTCCGTT
This sequence comes from Iris pallida, assembly GCA_029216955.1. Taxonomy (NCBI): domain Eukaryota; kingdom Viridiplantae; phylum Streptophyta; class Magnoliopsida; order Asparagales; family Iridaceae; genus Iris; species Iris pallida. Next base: position 67,649,989 of record JANAVB010003400.1, on the reverse strand, counting down.
TCAAAAATCACGTAGAATGGTCATTCCCCGTCTTAAAATTTTGTAGAATGACCATTCTCTGTTTTAAAATCATGGTGAATGGTCATTCTCCGTGTTAAATGCAAGAGAATGGTCATTCTCCGTGTCAATATCATGGAGTATTGTCATTCTCCTTGTTAAAATGACGGAGAATTTCCATTCTCCGTGTTAAAATTGACGAAGAACGGCCTTTCTCCATGTCAAAGTGACGGAGAATGGCCATTCTTCGTGTTAAAGTGACGGAGAATGACCATTATCCGAGGAAACTCAACAGAACACTTCGCACAACGAAACATCAAAGAATATAGACAAACAAAGTTTGACTTTTATTTATATATGAAAGTCTATTACATGTCCAAAACTACTACAAAAAATCCTACTACAAAGAAAAAAGCCTAAAAGCTACAGCTAGGCACATTTCTCTGGTGCCTCAGCTAGGCGCATCTCTCTGGTGTTTCGGCTAGGCGTATCACTTCAGCATCTCAGCGTAGGCGCATCACCGTGCATCATAAGAACGAATCACTTCCTCTTTAACGTGCTGGCGCTTCGACAGAGTGTGGGTTGGCAATCAACCCAAATCTTGCGGCTCTTCCAACCTAATAAAAATCGAGGCACGCCAATCCCAATCTTTGGATGCAATAGGCACCTTCGACATTCTGTGGCTCTTCCAGCCTAACAAAAACTGGGCCGCGATGATCCCGAACCCAGTAACCAACATCAAAGCACACAATCGAGGAAGTGCACGAACACGGACAGTCCACTCGGCGTATCTCAGTCTTCTGGAGGAGTTCACCACCAAAGCTTCTTCGAACGAGGAGATCGACAACCCACAGGAAAGTGTCTTGCCAAGGCGGAGGATCGATCGAGTCCATCTCCATAAGAAAAGCTAAGTGAAATGAGAACAAACTCTCCCTACATTACTGCCATTTATAGGCAAGGGCAACTCGTACTCATGCGCCAAGTGGCAGTCACTTCGAATTCAATTCAATGAATTTGCATTAATGCCAATGAATTTGCCCCTTCGAATTCTGCCAAGTCAAAGAGCCATCAATGCCTCGAAGAACTCAATAGACGGGCCATGCAGCAGATGCATTCATCAACACCATGCACCTCATACTGATGCGCCCAATAGAGCACTAGCCAATGCGCCTATCAACACCATTCTCCATGTTAAAATCTCAAAGAATTACCATTCTTCTTGTTAAATTGACAGGAAATTACCATTCTTCGTGTTAGAATATAGGAGACTGGTCATTCTCTGTGTTAAAATGCAGGAGAATGGCCATTCCCCGTATTAAAATGCAGGAGAATGGTCATTCTCCGTGTTAAAAGTACGGAGAATTGCCATTCTCCGTTCTATAATAACGGAGAATGGTCATTTTCCTTGTTAAATTGACGGAGAATTGTCATTCTCCGTGTTAAAATTGATGAAGAATTGTCGTTGTCCTTGTTAAATTGACGGAGAATTGCAAAAAAAAAGTTTGGTAAATGAAAGAAGAAAAAATAGTACATAATGATAATTAAATCAACGACGGTTTATTTCATTCCATTGGCTCTTTGTCGCTATCTCGCTTCCGTACTTTACAATTATGAAAATCGTGACCCAATTTTTTACAAACTCTAAAAATTCTAGGCTTGGGGATAGTCTGACTTATTTTATTCTGGCTTGATTTTCCTTGAGAAGGCCTTCCTTTTGTTGCTACCGAATTTGGCTCTTTAAAAGATTCATGCACTCCATGAACTGCATCAGCTACCATTTTTTTCTTCACCAATATCGGCCACCATTTTTTGCAACTCAATCAGCACAGATGACATCAACTCTGTTCCCTTCTCTTGAATTTTGCTTGATTTTTTCAATAATATGTAAATAGATTAACTTGTTCATTAATACCACCATACCTTCTGCTCTTAATACTGTCTGGGTGGATGAATCTCCTTTCTGCGTCAGGTCCGGAGAGATAACTCTCTTTGTAATCCTTGAGCCAACGAGTTTTTATCAAGTTCTTTGGAATATCTGCCAATTGTAATCTATTTATTGCTGAAAAAATATTTCTACAAGGAATCCCTTGGTCTCCATCCATAAGTAATCACAGTTTATAATGTTGTCGACAGGATAAAATGTAACCTTTCGGTTGATACTGTTTGGCGACAAATACTTTTGGATAATGCAAACTTCTACATCTCTTATGATGTAATGGTGGAGAACAATATATTTATCAGAACGTGTGATTTCCTTCCTTACCTCTATAAACACTTTTTAGTGTAAGTTGCTACAAATTGATCTTCTATTACGGCCATGCTAGTTTGTTTCACAACTGGTGTTGAGAGTTTATCAGTGACATGCTTACTCATCTGGCTATAACGTAAGGCTGTCAAACTGTGGTCACAATGTTGAAGGGTCTTCCATAGTGGCAGCTTCTTATTCAAAAATCTTTTCAGAAATGCGTTCATTGATTCACATCTATTTGTTGCAGTAGAACCACCAAAATAATTTTCACGTAGGAATGTGTCCGTCCATCGCTCCCTCGTTCTGTACAATGCAGTGGTCCACTCATTATTCTCTAAATTATAATTCCTTAGCATCTGCTGCCAACGGTTTTCAAATTCTTCGACTGAACAGTACCTGTTTAGAAAACATGGACAATAACTAAAATTTTAATATTGTAACAACAACATACTTCAAAGTAAAGTACCAAGTGTGAGATGTACCTTTTAATCAGAATACTCAATTCTTTTGCAAAACCATCTCGGTGTACATATTTGGTTGAATTGTTTAGGATATGCCATGAGCACGTTCGATGAACTACGCTGGACATTAAATCCTCAATTACTTTATTCATGGATCTACAACCATCCGTGAGAACTATCTCTGGTAATTTGCCATTCATACACTCTTGAAATTTTTGTAAAACCCAAGAATATGTCTCAGTAAATTCATTATGGATCAATGCAAACCCAAACACACAAGTTATTGCATGATTATTTATACCCACTAGAACCACTAATGGATTTGACATCTATTTGTTTATATGTAGAATCAAATGCTAGTGAATCTCCAAATAATTCATAATCGAATCGACTTGCACCATCAGCCAAAAGAGATGGGTCAATCTAGAATCTTCATCTACCTTGTACGCGTAGAAGAAATATGGGTCAATGCCCTCCTTAGATTGAAGAAAGGTAAGTGTTATCATAGCATCAACATCGTCTAGTGCTTTACTATCGTTAGCTAAAGCATTGTATAAATCTTTTTTTGTCCATCCAACCTTATCCCAGCCACTATTCTGGTAGACAAATAAATTCCATACCTCTGAAGTCGTCATCCCGGATTGCTTCATAAGCTTAGCTTGTTCCAATTATGCTGGTGATATCTTATGATAGGATCTCAAAAAAACTGTTTCAAAATCAGTTGCCAGATTATGGTTGTGATGTACTCGAATTTTTTTGACAACCCACATATTTGTAGCAATGGTGTACCCAATACGAAAAATTACTTTACAACCACTTCTGCTTTCACTTCTTGGCTCACGAATCCTGTTAGGAGCTTCATTGTATTTCTTCTGTCTGAATCCCGTATTCGAACAACACCAACTACGGACCATTAGCATACCAGATTTGTTTTTCTTTACTTCGTTCTTTCTAATACTGAAACCAACTATTTTTGAATAAATTCGGTAGAATGTCTCTACTTCTTCAATAGAGTTGAATTGTAAGACAACAATATCTTGATCTAAGATATCCCTTGGGTCTTTGTTAATGTTGGCAGACTGTAATTTTTTTCATGATCGCTGCATAAAAATCCAATGGAGATTCACCATCGTCCCTAAAAATAGAATTAAACAAAATAAGTATAAGAAATCAATGTTGAAATATAATGCATTTCTTAAATCCATTAGAAAGGGTGAAGCAAAATAACATTTCGTTGTTTGCATTGATGTCGTCGTTATGATGCATTTCTTCGTTATTTTTTTGCTCTTGTTCTTTATTGTCTCCTAAGTTAACAGATTCCAATCTTTGCTCACATCCAAATCATCTGACACCGCTATTGAAGCGAAGCTTTCTTCATCAACTAATTCTTCCACATGACCATCAATTTCACAATGTGACACCGTCATTGAAGAAAATAGAGTGTGTTAGAAACCAACAGAAGAAACGAAGAACACGAAACAATACAAACAGAAAAAGGAAAATGCTTTATGTACCTCTAAAACCTCCTTCCTCCATGCACCTCCGCCATGTGGCCCTCTTTTATTGGCTCATGTCTTTCCCCAACTTCTTCCTTATTTGCTTGGGTCAATAAGGCAGTGCCATGTGGCGGAGGGACATGGAAAAGGAACATTTTGGAGGTACATATAGCATTACTCAAAAAATGCTTGAGTGATCCTAAAAGCATGCATAATTTTAAAGAAACAACTTCCAATAACACAACATTTTCATCTTTTGTGTACATGTTTTATTGAATTGTGTAGAATAAAGCATACAGCAGCATTTAATGCTATATTTACTAGTGTGTAATTATTTCTAATGATATGGTATAAGTGAACACAATCTGCGAGAGAGAACCCGCGAGAGAGAAAGAGAGAGAAAGGGAGATGGGATAAAGAGAATTAGGAAAATATTCCCGCGGATGAACCAAAATGAAAAAATTGGTTGCTTGATTTAAAATTTAAATTAGATTTAAATTCACAACTTAAAAAAAGTATTAATATCTACAATATTATTTAAACTAGTATTAATATTAACACTACTGTTACCGGACCATATTCTATTCGACTGGGAGTCCATCGGTTCGGAATGATATAGTTCGATGCGGCTGGTTTGACCCATACCCGCAGAACCCCCCAAATTCAATTGATGAAATCAACAAGTTTTTATTTCAATAGATTCTTTTACTAATAACTACCATCGTAATGTATCTTCTTTTACATTACGCACGCGAAAGGATCAAGCTCGACTAGTTCTAGCGTACGAGTTTAGACGAACACTAACCAAGCCCGAGCAACGTGACATCAGGTAAGTTTCTAATACAGTGACATTAATGTTAATTTAAAATTTACAATATTATTGAAGCTAATATTAATATTTAAATTTAATTAATTTTTGACTTAACATTTAAATTAGATTTAAATTCACAACTTAAAAATAGTTAAAGTTAAAATTCAATTTATGATTTAAAATCTATAATATTATTGGAACTAGTATTAATATTAACACTACTGTTACCCGGACCATATTATGTTCGATTGGTAGCCCATCGGTTCGGAATGATATAGTTCGATGCGGCCGTTTTGACCCATATTTGCAGAACCTCCGAATTCAATTGATCAAATCAACAAGTTTTTATCTCAATAGATTTTTTACTAATAACTACCATCATCACGTATCTTCTTTTACATTACGCATGCGAAAGGATCGAGCTCGACTAGTTCTAGCGTATGAGTTTAGACGAACACTAATGAGCCCGAACAATGCGACATCAGCTAAGTTTCTAATACAGTGACATTACTGTTAATTTAAAATTTACAATATTATTCAAAGTAATATTAATATTTAAATTTAAATTAATTTTTGATTTAACATTTAAATTAGATTTATATTCACAACTTAAAAATAGTCAAAGTTAAAATTCAATTTTTGATTTAAAATCTGCAATATTATTGGAACTAGTATTAATATTACCACTACTATTACCGAATCATATTATGTTCGACTGGTAGCCCAACGGTTCAGAATGATATAGTTCGATGCGGCCGGTTTGATCCATACCTGCAGAACCCCCGAATTTAATTGATCAAAGCAACAAGGTTTTATTTCAATAGCACATTTTACTAATAACTACCATCATCACGTATCTTCTTTTACATTACGCATGCGAAAGGATCGAGCTCGACTAGTTCTAGCATACGAGTTTAGACGAACACTAACCGAGACTGAGCAACGTGACATCAGCTAAGTTTCTAATACAGTGACATTACTGTTAATTTAAAATTTAAAATATTATTGAAACTAATATTAATATTAAAATCTAAATTAATTTTTGATTTAACATTTAAATTAGATTTAAATTCACAACTTAAAAATAGTTAAAGTTAAAATTCAATTTTTGATTTAAAATCTACAATATTATTGGAACTAGTATTAATGTTAACACTACTATTACCGGACTATATTCTTTTCGACTGGTAGCCCATCGGTTCGAAATGATATAGTTCGATACGGCCGGTTTAACCCATACTTGCAGAACCCCCGAATTCAATTAATCAAATGAACAAATTTTTATTTCAATAGCTCCTTTTACTAATAACTACCATCATCACGTATTTTCTTTTACATTATGCACGCAAAAGGATCGAGCTCGACTAGTTCTAGCGTACGAGTTTAGACGAATACTAACCGATCCCGAGCAACATGACATCAGCTAAGTTTCTAATACAGTGACATTATTGTTAATTTAAAATATACAATATTATTGAAACTAATATTAATATTTAAATTAAAATTAATTTTGATTTAACATTTAAATTCGATTTAAATTCACAACTTAAAAATAGTTAAAGTTAAAATTCAATTTTTGATTTAAATCTACAATATTATTGGAACTAGTATTAATATTAACACTACTTTTATCGGACCATATTATGTTCGACTGGTGGCCCATCGATTCGGAATGATATAGTTCGATGCGGCCGGTTTGAACCATACCTGCAGAACCTCCGAATTTAATTGATAAAATCAACAAGTTTTTGTTTCAATAGCTCATTTTACTAATAACTACCATCATCACGTATCTTCTTTTACATTACGCATGCGAAAGGATCGAGCACGACTAGTTCTAGCATGCGAGTTTAGACGAACACTAACCGAGCCCGAGCAACGTGACATCAGCTAAGTTTCTAATACAGTGACATAACTGTTAATTTAAATTTTACAATATTATTGAAACTAATATTAATATTAAAATTTAAATTAATTTTTGATTTAACATTTAAATTAGATTTAAATTCACAACTTAAAAATAGTTAAAGTTAAAATTCAATTTTTGATTTAAAATCTACAATATTATTGGAACTAGTGTTAATATTAACACAACTATTACCGGACCATATTTTATTTGACTGGTAGCCCATCGGTACGGAATGATATAGTTCAATGCGGCCGGTTTGACCCATACCTGCAGAACCTCTGAATTCAATTGATCAAATCAATAAGTTTTTGTTTCAATAGCTCCTTTTACTAATAACTACCATCATCACGTATCTTTTTTTACATTACGCACACGAAAGGATCGAGCTCGACTAGTTCTAGGAGTTTTATAACCATGGCATGTAGCTCCTTTTTTGTTTTAATAGCTCCTTTCCTTCGTTCACCACCACCACCATGACCTGTAGCTTTATAACCAAAATATTAAATTGTTAGATGAAAAATAAAATTTCTGACAATGGCATGGACAGTAAAATTTACTAAGCCGGGAGCCTACAAGAGCGGCGCCGCTAGTACTCCTCGTTGTTCGAGGAGGGCTCGATGACGTTCGACGCGAACCAGACCGATTCTTCTTTCCTTCTTCATCTCTATTTCTTCTTCCACCACTACCACTACCACCACGGCCTGTAGTTTTATAACCAAAAAAACCAATTACGGAATTTATACGTAGATGCACAATTATTTTTACGGAATTTATACGTTGATGCACAAAATATTAAATTGGATGGACGAAAGAGAGAGTAAATATGAGTTAATTTAGGGTGTTCATTGAAAAAATTAAAGTGAAGAATGACCTGCTACAGCAAGTTACCAAGAGGTCAAGAGTCAAAATCAGCATTAAATGATGTTTCTACTCTATTATTCAATCCGAACCATTGGATCAACATCCAATGGTTCAGATTTTGGATGTATCGATACATCCTTTCCTATGGAATGTATTGTAGAAGGACCCATATATATATATATATATATATATATATATATATATATATATATATATATATATATATATATATATATATATATATATACCCATATTACATCTTTACAAAGATGGTAACTAAATAAGTTTCAAGTCTATTTTTCTTTTGCTATAAGCTCACATGGCTTTTCTATACAAACAGTTTTACAAAAAAAGGGGATTTTTTTTTTTTTTTACTTTCATCCTACTTATTAATATGAATTTTACTTACATTCCACTTTTTGTCATTATGACAAATTAAATATTTTTATGACAAAAAGTGAAATGTAAGCCTACTAAAATTAAAAGTGGAATGTAAGTACAAATTCATAATAATAAGTGGAATGTAAGTCAAAAAAAATTCAACAAAAAAAATATTTTCTTTGATAGAGTTAACATAGTAATATTTTGAGAAATTTGACTTACCCTCCACTTGATTTACCATATTTCAGGGTGCACCTCACAGTTTGGCAAAAAATGTATAGTACCGCCCACTTTGGATGGATTCCGTCAAAAAAAAAAATTGGGGACCAAAATGTCCCTCCCTTCTTCCTCCCCACCCCCCCCCCCCCCCCCCCACCCTATCCCCTCTCCATCACCCCCCTCCCGCTGGTGCTGCCCCCTCCACACCATCGGCCCCCTCCTCTCCGCCACCTCCCCCTTCCCCGCCTCCACTCCCCCCCCCCCTCCCCGCCTTCGCTCGCTTCCCCTCCCCCTTCCCCTTCTCTACCCCCCCCCCCCCCCTTCCCCGCGGCAGCAAGCAGCAGCCGCGGCGGCAAGCAGCGGCGAGCAGCCGCAGAACATGCAATGGCAGCGGGGGGAGGGCGGTGGCCGGGAGCGACGGCGGCAGTAGGGAGGTGCGGTGGCGGGGAGGGGGGAGCGCCGGCGGGAGGGGAGGGTGATGGGGTAGAGGGGGCGAGGATAGAGGAAGAAGACATGGACATTTTGATCCCAAAACTTTTTTTTGACAGATTTCGTCCAAAGTGGGAGGTACTATACATTTTTGTAAAACTGTGGAGTGCACCCTGAAATAAATATGGTAAATCAAGTGGAGGATAAGTCAAAATTTCTCTAATATTTTTGTAATGCAAGGAGATCAAATGCTAATAATAGGCTCTAAATAGTGGGAATGGGTCTGTCTATACGCAGAGAATGCAGCTCTCCTCTCTTCCTAACGAGCCTTATATCCTTTCATAGTTCCTTCACATATTTGCTCATCGACCTCTCCCATTCCCTATCTGGCTGAAGCTAGCTAGAAGTAGAAGAAAATGGAAGAAGAGAACACAAACATTTTACTCCATGGGCCTCCTAAGGACTACTCCGACCTCGACTTCAGCTTCAACAGCACCACCTCCACCTCGTCCTTCGCCACCACCTTCGCCTCCTCCGCCTCCGCCAGCGCCCGCAGCAGCCTCAGCCTCCCCTCCTTCTCCACCTCCACCTCCCTCATCAACCCCCACCCCCACACCAGCTGCAACAACTCCCCACACTGGTCGGCTATCCGCGCCGCAGCCAACCTCTCCAAGGACGGCAACCTCCACTTCCGCCACCTCCACCTCCTCCGCCACCTCGGCTCCGGACACCTCGCCAAGGTCTTCCACTGCCGCCTCAAGGGCTCCGACGCCTTGGACTTCGCCCTCAAGGTCGTCGACCTCGACGCCGCCGGAGGCAGCGCCAAGCTCTCCCACGTCCGGACGGAGGCGCGGGTCCTCGCCACCCTCGACCACCCCTTCCTGCCCACGCTCTATGCCAGGCTCGACGCCACCCACTACGCCTGCTTCCTCATCGACTACTGTCCCGGCGGCGACCTCCACTCCCTTCTCCTCCGCCACCCAGGCCACCGTCTGCCTCTTCCCGTCGCCAGGTTCTTGGCAGCCGAGGTCCTGCTCGCGTTGGAGTACCTCCACGCGCTAGGTTTCGTGTACAGAGACCTCAAGCCGGAGAACGTGCTCATCCGTTCCGACGGCCACGTCATGCTCTCCGACTTCGACCTCTGCTTCTCCGCCGACGTGTCTCCGTCGCTCCAGCGCCACCGGCGCTGCCGCCTCCGCAGTAGCAGGAGAACAACCGGAGGCTGCTTCAGACATGACGAGGAGGAGGAAGAAGAAGAAGAAGAAGAAGAATTGGAGTTCGTTGCGGAGCCGGAGGCAGCATTCTCCCGTGTGTGCGTGGGGACTCACGAATACTTGGCCCCTGAAGTATTGAGCGGCAACGGGCACGGCAACGGTGTCGACTGGTGGGCTTTCGGCATCTTCATCTACGAGCTCATATACGGGAGGACGCCGTTCAAGGGATCGAGCAAGGAGTCCACCTTGAAGAATATCATGAAGAACAAGAATATTAACGAATGTATATTCCCCGCTAGGGCTGGCAACGACGATGATATGTCGCAGCCAAGGACCTGATAAAGTCTCTTCTGGTTCACGACCCCAAGGAGAGACTCGGGAGCCAGAGGGGGGCGTCGGAGATCAAGAAGCACCCATTCTTCCGGGGGCTGCGGTGGCCGCTCATCCGTGCCGCCAAGTCACCGCTGGCGGTGGGGCCCGTCGGTGCCGTGGTCGTGGCGAAAGGAGCAGCAACGGCTGGATGGCGGAGCAGTAGGAGGAAATGGACGTTAACTGATTCATTCAAGGCTCTTGTTCGCTATAGCAAGGGGATTAAGCTCTTGGGAGTTGTGGATAATAACAAGAAGAAGCTAACAAAGGTTACTAATACAAGGAAGGTACAGTGAATGTCAGTGAATTAAAAGCAAGAGGAATAGGAATTCAGATTTCCTGTTCTCACGAGTGGAAAAATAGAACAATAGGTGATGTTTTTTGTGGGTTTTCTTTTTTCTTTTTTCTTTTTACCATGATATTTTGTGTAAAGAATCATAAGGTTATCTATTGGCAAATGTAACCTCTTTTTGTGTGCGTGTGCATATTATTATCATTACGATAAGCCAAATCATAGTCTGTGTAGGAATTGGAGTTTTTTTTTTTTTTTTTTTTTTTAAATCATAGTCTGTGAAGGAATTGGATCCTCAGTTTTGTTTTATATCGGCTTTTATGTTCATATTTCTGATAGCACTTTCTCTAACTTGGATCGTTGACTCAACCCGGGTCTCGATTCGAGAACTCTCCACCTCCGCACTTGGCCGTGGTGGAATTGAGTTTGTAATATAATTGAGTTTGTAATGTAATAAAATTATAATTACATTACCATGTTTGATTGGAATATATAATTAAACCATAGAATATAATACCAATTACATTCAAATATTTTGAGTTTGTAATATAATTAGATTTGTAATGTAATAAAGTTATAATTACATTACCATGTTTGATTGGAACATGTAATTAAACCATAGAATATAATACCAATTACATTCAAATGTTTGGTTTAACATGTAATGTAATCGAATAATATTAATTATTTGTGTTATTTTGACAAATATACCATTAATATTTATATGTATATTTTTTGGCCAAATTTACTACTTTATAATTAATAAAAAATATCCGGTAACCAAATAAAATAAAATATTACATCGTATCATGTAAAAAAAAAAAAAAAAAAAAAAAAAAAAAAAACATTCATATGGTATCAATAAACTAGAACATTCAATAAACTCCCTATTTCTGAAGAAGTTGAGTGCATATTTATGTCTCCCTAAAGACTTTCTTCTAGCATACATCATAGATGTAGAAGCAACAGCTTGAAAAAACTAGTTTAGTAAATTGGAAATGTGCAACCAATGAGTACATATGGCAATCAACTTCTTTCTCTCACTTGAATGAAGACGAGCCATTACTGCATGAATACTTCCATATAGTTAGTCTCTATGATGAATTAATATTTCTCACTTGAATGAAGACGAGACATTACTGTATTAATACCCAAACAATGGTGATGTTGGTCAAATATTGTAGAATACTTGAAAATTCCAATTTTTTAAGAGTATAATGATCCAAATCAAATCATCCAACAAAGAAGGAAAGAATCTAGGCTAAAATATTCGATTAAAAAAAATTCTTTCAGCCCAAATTTCAAGCATTATAAGGTATCTAACATTCAAATAAATTTAACCCAAATTTTCATTTAAAAAAACTTCTAGCAAGCAGAACCCAAAATTTCGCTAAAAGGACTAATACCTTGGGATTTTCGAGCTCCGGCCAGCAGAGGAGGAGGGCGGAGGAGGAGGAGGAGGAGGAGAGGAGGCGGAGGCGGCGGTGGTGGAGGAGGAGGTGGAGGCAGCGGAGGAGGAGGAGGAGGAGGAGGAGGCGGCGGCGGCACGGAGGGGGGTGGGCGGTGGAGGCGGCGGAGGGGGAGAAGGAGGAGGAGTGAAGTTTTTTTTAGATCTAGGTCATTCTTTCTCCTAGGAGCCGATCAGGATTTTTATGGGTTGGAAATTTAGACCATCTCCAATGGTGATTTCTAAAATTGAGTTCTTATCCTACTTGGCATTGTACTTTAAGGAGATTTCTATCCTAGTTGGAAGAGTTTCTACATAGAAATTGTAGACATACAAAAATGGTCTCCAATGGTTCTCCATTTATATCCTATGTGTCACATAGTAAAAGGACTAATTTAATGGTGTGGGACCCAATAATAATTGTCATGAGAGATATTAGAATTTCATGAGCGTTTCTACATGTAGAAACCCTCCTAGAAAGTTTCTATCCTAATCATTGCCACCTAGGATAGAAATGGTGATAGAAATCACCATTGGAAGAAGTTTTTTCTAAAATGGATTTCTTCCATAGAAATAGGGAAGATAGAAACCCCATTGGAGATGGTCTTATAAAATGGTAAAATTTTAATTTACAATTTGAGGATGTAATGTAATTAGGATTACATAAATTTTATGATGTAATTGATTTGAATAGGAATAGATGTAATGTAATCATTTGTAATTGCTATTACATTACTCTAGAGAAAAATTGTCCAACCAAACATCTTAATTGGGATTACGACGTAATGTCGATTACATTACGTTGTCCAATCCGGTGAACCAAACGGGGATTTAGAGTGTCACAGGGACTAATTTTATCTGATCATATTTTCACTTGCTTTTCTTTTACAAACTTGGTTTTATAATAGGATTTTTTTTGAGTTTTATCCCACTTTTAATATGAATTTCTATTTACATTCCACTTTTTAATTTTATTTCACATACTTTCCACTTTTTGTCACGAACAAAAGTTTTCGTGTGAAAACAAATATTTTCGTGGCAAAATGAATATTTTCGTAAAAAAATGTTGCATGTAAATGATCTAAGTACAAATTCATATTAATAAGTGGGATATAAAGTCAAAAAATTCCTTTTATCATTTATATTGATATATTTTTACAGAAAATTTACTGTACCAAAATAACTATATAAAAATTAGATCAAAGGAAATAGTTAGAAAAATATGAGAAAACGAACATGTCGCCAACTCAGATGGCGGAAAAAAAAGTGATGAATTAAAAATCAAAAAAAAAAAAAAACTAGACTGGGCGTTGGCGGAAAAAAATGAATTTCCGCGATACATTTGATTTTCTGAAAAACATTTGATTTTTGGAATTTTTTTTGTTGGTTTGGTTCGGCTGATTTGTTTTAGTTGAGTGGTTTCTTTAGTTTGATTTGGTTAACCTTTTAGTTTGTTTTAATTAATAGTTAATTTATTATTAGTTTTAGATAACAAAAATATATAGCTAATATTTTTAATATAATATATATACTAACTAATATATTTTTGTTGTTATCTATATTAGTTAATATACAAATTAATGCATAAAATAAAAATATACAAGTATTATAAACATATAATTATTATATTATATATATATATTATAGATATAGATATATATATTTATATCTATATATATATATATATATATATATATATATAATTTGTATTAAGAACAAACTAATATATTTACATATAACAAATTATATATATATAATAGTAACTAATATATTAGTATACAAATAAATAAATAACAATAAAATAATATATAAAATAATAATACAATATAATATCTATATTAGTATACAAATATATACAATAACAATAAATATGTACAAATTAATTTGTATAATGACTAATAAATTTATATACTATTAACCTGTATTAGTTTGTTATTATACATATTAGTATATAATATATATATATATATATATATATATATATATATATGAGATCAACACCCCCCCCCCCCCCCCCCCCCCCCCCCCCCCCCCACCTTTTCATCCCCTAGGCATCTCCATGATAACACCCGTTGGATCTTGTTTAAGTCATCTAATCTTAACCATTTTAAAAATCAACGGTTAATATTAGATTACTTAAACAAGATCCAACGGATGTGAAAGAAAGGATACTGTGTTACTTGTGGGATGCAAAAGTAGGGGATGTTAATCCCTCTTATATATATATATATATATATATATATATATATATATATATATATATATTGTTATTAATATTAATTTGTTATTATCTATAATAGTATATTTATTTGTATATTACTTTGTTCATAATAAAAATAACTAAAAATATATAAATTCATTTGTTTATAAATACATTTTTTGTTATACATTAATTTGTATATTAACTAATATAGATAATATCAAAATCTGTTAGTTAATATATAATTATTATATATAAAGATATTAACTAATATATTTTGTTATTATCAATAGCATAAATAATAACAAATTAACTAATAGATTTAAACAAACTAAAAAATTATACCAAATCAAACTAAAAGATAAACCAAATCAAACTAAAACAAATCAATCAACTAACTAAATAAAAAAAAACTGGAAATTGCTGAGAAACCCTATTTCGGGGTGGGCTTTTATGAAATGTCCACCCGCTGGATGAGTTTTATGAAATACCCAGAATTAAGTATTTTCACGTTAAATATTCCAAGATTTCCTTTAGATGCCACCAGCTGGAAAGTGCTATTTTTATAATACCGAAACTACCCCTCCGCGCGAATTGGTCATCTATATGTATTTGAATTCAAAAAACTCAGATCTGGATTGCGATTTTCGTCTTCTTCTTCTTCACGAGAAATCTGAATTCCATTGCTCTCATCTTCAGCATAGATCGCAAAGATCGTTCGTAGTTCGGTGTGCTTTTCTTCAGTCGAACTCAGATCATCGCTCGTCATCATCATCACCATCATCATCATCTTCATCGTGGAGACATTTGAAGTTTTCCGACGATTAGGTCAATTGTGGAGAGAAGATCTTTCTTCTTCTTTTCCATAAGAATTATCATCGTTTGAAAGAAGAACGAAACTCTTTATTCCTGACAAAAATTTTCTAAAAAAAATATATTCTCCGTATTAAAACCACGGAGAATGACCATTCTCCACCACGAAGAATGACCATTCTCCGTGCTAAAATGACGGAGAATAGTCGTTTTAAAAACCACGGAGAATGGCATTCTCCGTGTTAAAAACCACGGAGAATGACAATTTTCTATGGGTTTTAACATGGAGAATGCCATTCTCCGTGGTAAAGTGACGGAGAAATGGCCATTCTCCGTCATTTTAGTACGGAGAATAGCTATTCTCCGTGGTTTTAACACGGAGAATGGTCATTCTCCGTCTTTTTCAATACGGAGAATGACCATTCTCCTCCATGTTAACACGAGATTGGTCATTCTCCGTGTTAATATCACGGAGAATGACCATTCTCCCTGTCGAAAAAGACGGAGAATGATCATTCTCCGTTGTAAAAAAAATGACGGAGAATGTCCATTCTTCGTGTAAAGATCACGGAGAATGATTATTATCCGTGTTAATATCACGGAGAATGACCATTCTCCGTGGTAAAGTGACGGAGAATGGCCATTCACCGTCATTTTAGTACGGAGAATAGCTATTCTCCGTAGTTTTAACACGGAGAATGGTCATTCTCCGTCTTTTCAATACGGAGAATGACCATTCTCCTCCATGTTAACACGAGATTGGTCATTCTTCGTGTTAATATCACGGAGAATGACCATTCTCTATTGTAAAAAATGGCGGAGAATGTCCATTCTCCGTGTAAAGATCACGGAGAATGATTATTATCCGTGTTAATATCACGGAGAATGACCATTTTTCGTGATTTTGCCACGGAGAATGGCAATTCTCCGTGGTTTTGACACGGATAATGACCATTCTCCATCATTTAGTACGGAGAATGGCTATTCTCCGTCATTTAGTACGGAGAATGACTATCTTCTTCTGCGTTTTAACACTAGAAATGGCCATTCTCCGTGATTTTACCACGGAGAATGGCGAGTTGAAAGTTTGGAAAGCCATAACTTTTGACTGGGAGATCGAAACGAGGCCTGGTTTGTAGCAAAACGAGCATATTTTCGAGGAGGCCTGAAAGTAACAAATGTTTTGTTAGACGGACTTTCGAAATTTCAGAATCGCAAAAAATAATGTTTTGACCTCCGTTTTGACATGGAAAGATTTGGAGAATAAAACCTAGATTCGAAAGTGAGCAGCGTATCGAAGAAGAGGAAGAATAGAAAGTGAGCAGCATAACGAAGAAGATGAAGAATCAAAAAAAATTTGAAGATTATGTTTCGCGGGTGCTTTGAATAAATTAGAAGGGTAAAAGGGTCATTTGGAACCCGCTTTGGATAAGTTTCTCTAATTCTGGGCACGCGATGAAAGTTTTTTAGCGGTGGGTTTTTTCATGAAACTTTTTTAGTTTTTGGGCATTTCATAAATTTATGTGTACGGAACAATTTTTCTGCCAACTCTGATGGCAAAAAATTTCAGTCTGATTTTTTTTTATTTCTACTTGAACACTTTTTTTCGCCATCTGAGTTGGCTGGTATTTTCATTTTCTCATATTTCTCTAAACTACTTTCTTTTGAACTAATTTATAGATAGTTATTTTCGTACGGTAAATTTTCTGATGTTTTTAAGTACAAAAGCAAAATAAAAAAATTATATCTTGTACATGTTTGTGGAGTTCAAAAAATTTAGCCACGTATGTGGTTACTAGTTAGTTGTAAATGTCATAATAACTCAATCAATATGATGTGTATGACACTAAGGATCCGCTTGGATTGGGGGTTAAAAGAGTTAACTGAGAAAAAAATATAAATCATGCTTGGCTTGAGGGTGAAGATTTAGGAGAGAGAGTTATAGAGGGTTAAGTGAGAGTTTGTTTAATATACTTATTGACCCTACTCTTCCTCACTTAACCTTACTTAACCCTGCTTATTTTTTCCCCTTAATCCAAGAAGACCCTAAGGTAATAAAAGGTTGTTTGATAGGGTGAAATTGCAATTAATAAACTGCAGTACAAAGCATTACACTAGTTCCGGTATTTTGTTGGATGTGGTGCAATTAACAAACTCCAATACATACATTAATCTATTCGTAAAGGTGTTGTTAAATACAGCCATACTTTTATACACCTCACTTAACTCTTCTTACAATCCAAACAAGATTATATGTATTGACTCTACTCTTCCTCACTTAACTTACTTAACCCTGCTTATTTTTTCCCCTTAATCCAAGAAGACCCTAAGGTAATAAAAGGTTGTTTGATAGGGTGAAATTGCAATTAATAAACTGCAGTACAAAGCATTACACTAGTTCCTGTATTTTGTTAGATGTGGTGCAATTAACAAACTCCAATACATACATTAATCTATTTGTAAAGGTGTTGTTAAATACAGCCGTACTTTTATTCACTCCACTTCTTTTGTTTTTTGAGATATCCGACGATACGCATGAAACTTTGTGCATGCTGTATTGTATGCCAGTTGGGCTCACCGTCCTCCAAC
The DNA here is from genome assembly GCA_029216955.1 of Iris pallida. Classification (NCBI taxonomy): domain Eukaryota; kingdom Viridiplantae; phylum Streptophyta; class Magnoliopsida; order Asparagales; family Iridaceae; genus Iris; species Iris pallida. The sequence goes on along the minus strand of JANAVB010003400.1, from coordinate 67,632,253 downwards.
TCCACCAAATAAATGGAAGAAATAATACGCCACAGTGGCTCGATCCACTGATCTTCTGCCACCCAGCCCGGGTCTTATACATCTCCTCGGTAACCACAAGAGCCACTCAAGTTCGGTACTCTACCTCTTTTTGTTACTTTGTTAAATTTACCTTATAATTTTTTTCAGTTCATCTTCTTTCATTTTACCCCTACGTCCCTTAATTTATTAAATCAATTAAATATTTTTATTATCATATTAACTTTTTTTTATTATCGACACATTCGTCCAAGATATTTCTATATTTTTCAACTTCCAAATCTTCTAACAATCATATTACTCATTTTCTTCGAGATTGTCCTTCATCTTCGCTATGAATAAAACGTTTCAACATTTCAATTTTTATTGAAAATTTTACTAAAAAATTTGAATAAGAGAAGGTTTAGATTTATTTCTTCTTCTTTTTATGAAGAAAGACTATAAAAATTGTTCAGTTCTCTCGACAAAAAATGATTACATATTTAATCAAAAGTTTTTTTTAAAAATAGCTGTAGGTTTATTTTATATTTTTTAAAAATTTAGTTGTGGAGGAGGGGGGAGGATAAATTGATAGTTTAATTTTTGAAAAAAAATTGGTCAATTATTCTTAAAAATAAAGATGAAAGTAAACAGAATAAAAATGAAGGTACGTTTAATAACACCCATTCGTAGCTGCTGATGCTTTATGATAAAATTTGTTTGGATTAAATCTATACTAATTATGTGTCTCAATCTCAATAGTTGATCATTGTCTTATAGTACTATCTTCTATGTAGAAGTTGTGGAGGCGATCAAATTCTAGTAGAATAAGTTGATAGAAGTTTGTAGAGAGGCTGAATTTGTTGTTTTTCGGATGGAGATTACTGGACTAACTTGATAAGGCTGAGACCTCGGCCCTTGGGGTGTTTGGTTTTATAACATGACATAGAGGGGTCATGTAGTGCGAGTTATCTGGAAAGCACAGATCTGAGCCAGATTTGGGTTTAACATCCAAGAGAGCCAATGGCCCAATGCCAATTGTTGGACTTGGGCCTGGGCCTCGTATATCACTAGAGGTCCGCAAGTCAGCTGTTAAGTGGACCATCAAAAGTAAAATCATCCTACGCCAATTTTATTGACCTGCAGGAGGGGAAAGGTTGGTAATTGCAGCTCGTATTTTCCCAGACCAGACCTTGCCTATTATTATTAAGTTTTCAAAGGGCTCGCCTATGAGCGTTTAAAAAATACCATAATTTATAAAGGCACACCAGAACTTATTCATGACCCTTGTTAGCAATTCGGCAAACGGGAAAACTTCGGGACGACAAAAGTACGAGTATAAATCGGCTCAATACAAATAAAATACGTTCAAAAATTCGGTCAAATATTCGAAAAATAAAATATTGATGTTAGAAACTTCAAATTCTTAAATATGTTGTCAAATTTGATTAATTAAACATGTTCCCAGCATGTATATTGTGCCAAATTGTTAATAATTTATACATAACACGTTTAAAACTTCGCATGCTTAAAATTTATGTACTGATTTGGATCTGTCAAAACTACGCAATTATTATACGTTTATGAAAGATACGAAAAAATTCGTGTATAATACGAGTTTTATTCGGGTGATGCTAACAAGGTTCATGACTAGTATAGGATTAGGACTACTTCAGTTCAGATAAAATGTTACTCAGTAAAATCTTTTTGTTACTAGAGGCTGCCCACCACCCCATTCCTCTTAAACTCTCTCAAAGCTATTCATTTCTAATTTTCACTCTATGTCCCTCTCTTCAAACTCTCTCAAATTTAAACTTTTTCCTTCTCCACCACCTCAATCTTTACCAAAACCCTAATCTTCTTCCCAATTTTTTTCCCAATTTCGGAATTGGCACATAAAAGTTCTTCACAATCAAGGTACAAATCTTGTTCCCAATACTCTCCCTCCATATTCTCCATTTCTTCATTTGTATTTTTTTTATTTTTTAACAAATTTTTTTCCTAATCCTTGTTATAACTTAATATCATAATATAATGTCATATTGTAGAAGAACACGTTACTCGTCCTGTATGTTATTTTTTTTTATTTCTTTTGGGTTGGATTTTCGGCACAGCCACGGATGGAAGAATATAGGTATGTAGAAGATTTCTACACTCATGTATGTTATTAGGACTATATAACATTTCTACCGTCATGACAACGTACATGACAGTAGAAATTTTCTATAGTCATGTGTTCTTCTAGTCCATTTTAGAACTAAATTGTTGAATTATAAGTTTTCGGTTATTAATGTTACTGAATTTGTTGTGTGTTTTCATACAATCTAACAAAGCCAAGAAGTTGGAGAAAAGTCTCGTCAGTTGAAATGAGGAGAACTATTCCTGGAAGATAAAAGAGGGGCGTATTAAGAGTCGTCATGATAATTAGAAACTTTTAAATTTGTAAACGCTTTGAGGTGATGGTTATGCGATGTTGTAACTTTTTTTTGATACTTGAAACTAGTTTCAAGTATGATGTTATTAAACTTTGATTAGTGTTGAATATGATGTGATATTGATTGTGAGTTTGTGAGATTATTTGAAATGTGATGATATAAATTCTAATTGTGTGATTGTGAATCTAATATGATGTTGAAGCTATTTCGAAACTTGTTGTTACATTAAGGACTGCCAAAATTTTCGACAGTTCTAAAAGAAACTTGCCGTAACATCAAGTATTTTAGGAATGTCAAAAAATTTGACAGTCCTAAATGAACTTGTTATAACAGTGTCAAATTTTTTACAGTTCTGAAAGAAAGTTAATGTAACTTCCATTAATTTTGAAAATTCAACCACCATGTTGATTAGAGAATGTAGTGAAGCAACGATCTCAAGTCCATCAACAACTATTTTCTAAAATATTTTTTTATTCTAACGAATACTAGCTATATAATACCAATATCAAATCACAGGGAAATATATGATATCAAACAATGTAAATGATGGAAAAGCCTACAACAATAAATAATGGTATTGTCCATGATATGTAATATAACTTGAGAACTTTATGTTTTATTTAGGACTGTCAAAATTTTGAGAGTCTGAGAGTCCTGACTATGGAAAGGACTGTCAATTTTTTTGAAAGTCCTGACTATAGATAGTAATGTCAAAAAATTTGACAGTCCATACCCGTCGCGACTGTGGACAAATTTTCGAAGTTCGAAACCCTAAAATGGGTTCGAAACTTCAGAAATTTGTCCAAAATAAATTATAAATCAAAATTTACTTATTTGAAGATCAATTTTAGGTATGAACATGGTTTGAGAATATTCTAACTTCTATAGAATAATTGGTTTAGGGTTTGGGAAATTTGGAAGAAGAAGAGGCAATTTTTTTTTACTTCTATAGTATGTAGTGGGTAGCCCCAAGTAATTTTTCTAGTGTAGAACTTGTAAATAAAAACAAAAAAATTGGGCTAGCCCTGAGTATCAGTCCTAGGGACCGGGGCGTGACAGTGAGCTCTACCTAGTTGGGAAGGGAGAGATATATTGGTATTGGGTGGAGTTCCCAACATATGTAGAGAACACCCCGAAGTACGACGAGCGCCATCCGTGTGTCAGAGAAGATTGAAAAGTCGAAGATGACAAAAGTGGCTGGAGTTGAGCGTGTATCAAAATATTAGAAAAAGCATAGTATCAGGTTAGCGGTATATCATGGTATACCATTACCAGTGTACCATTGCTATACCGGTCTGACAAACTTTTGTTTCATAATGGTTCTGATATGAAGTGGATATTTTTTGGTGTACCGCTACCGGTATAACGTCGGTATATCGATGTCGGGGTTGAAGGCAAAATTTGGATGTTTTATTTACATTGTTGGATCGTTACCAATGATCTAGATATTTTTGGGATTATGGTGCTTAAGTAGGTGTTTCCAAATCCTAATCCCCATAGATCAGATAGATTACTATAGAGCTCTCAAAGATTGTAACTTTCTAAAGAAAGGAAAAAAGATTAAGAGCTTCAGGGTTGTTTCGAAGAGAGATCATTTCAAAGATTTTTGAAATGGTTCTTCATCGTCATCTAGTCTTCGATAATCTTATTTATACTCATTATAATATATTTTGATATGGTTGGAGTATTGCGGTGATCTGTGTGGATCGATGGAGGAATTTGTAAGGAGTCGGTGTATCTTCTTATTCCATTAGTGAAGACTTTTTTGGTTGGACTCTAATCATCTTGTGCTTTTTTTTGTCTGAATTTTTCACGTAAAAGTCTTAGTGCTTGCAATTTCTTATTATGATTTGGTGTGATTGGGTTGCGCATTTTTTCCTTAGGTCCTCAACAGTTAACAGTTTACGAAAACGGTTTTCACGTTCCTTCCAACATCAAACACGTGGACAACTCTGACTGAAACCTTTTAAGTCATATGGTTTATTTGTGGTAATTTATAAAGGCATGATGCCGTACGAGCCTAGATTGCGCTCGTAAAAAGCGGTTTCATAATAGCCGATTACAACAGCTTGCGACGGGGTCGTCGCACAGAAGTCCCAAGCAAAAATATTGAATATACAAGGCAACACAAGCATGGAAACAAAATAAGAGTCTTTATTAATAATGAACATAAGATTACAAAGGCGCATAGCCAAGATTACAATCACTCCTCAAGCTTACTTTTCTCTCTGATTACATGTCACTCAGCTTTCTCTCATCTCTTAGTACAATTTGACGAGCTAGCGGATGCTTCAGATAGGTTGTCCATACATTATGTTCCGTATAAGTTATAACTCCATATAGCCGCACGCCAAGGAACTCCGTGCCTCGACGCATCCATGCGAGCTCCGCGCCGATGAGCTTCTATCTGTGCCTGCACATAGAAACTGTGTGGGTGTCAGTACTAAACTGTACTAGTGGAGTGAGCTCCTAGCCCACCCATACAAAACCAACGTTCATTTACTTTGTGCAACATAATCCCTTATGATTGTGTTTCTATTTTTTCCTTAGGATCGATTTTAGGACAAAGACTATTGGCCTATTTGTGTCTCAGACTATTCTCGTGCCATTGTACTAATAACTTGATTATTGTTGTGCCTCAAGACCATTCTCCTGCTTATAATATGAATGTACCGACTCGTACTTGCCTTTCGTGCCATACTTTGGGACGCAACATGTTTCATGTCATCGACTTGGTCCGTGCTTTAAATATCGAGGCCGTGTCTCTCAATTCGACACGACTTAACCAACTTTAGGACGCAACAAGTTTCATGTCATCGACTTGGTCCGTGCTTTAAATATCGAGGCCGTGCCTCTCAATTCGACACGACTTAACCAACTTTGCCATACTTTGGGACGTAACATGTTTCATGTCATCGACTTGGTCCGTGCATTAAATATTGAGGTCGTGCCTCTCAATTCGACAGGACTTAACCAACTTTGCCCTACGGCCCTTTCTGACTTAACTCAAGACGACTTAATCTCGACTTATGGAACTTGTTGGCACAGCTTATTTTGATAACATTAACATCATCTTCGTAGTCTAGTTTTCTCCGTTTTAGATTGATATTATTTTAGAAGCTCTACTACATAAAGTCTGTCCATTCAAGACAAGTCATCAAAGCCTTGAAGACCGAAGAAAAGACCGGCGATCCTTAAAAGACGGCTCTCAACACTTCAAGATTTCGAGTCTGTATAAGGTCTAGGTCTTTCTGTAAACACTTAAGGTTGGATGACAAAACTAAAAGCTTTCTATTTTTTCAGTCAAAAATCAATGTCTTAAAGAACGGCATACCGACGGTATACCGTTTTATTGGCCACAAACGTTCTGTGACAAATGTCGGCATACCGACGGTATACTACGGCATACCAGCAGTATACCGTTTTGTTTGCCACAAAAACGTTCTGTGAGAAATATCAGAATACCGACGGTATACTACGACATACCGACGGTATACCGTTTTGTGAGCCATAAAATGTTCTGTGCCAAAATATCGGCATACCGACGGTATACTACGGCATACCGACGGTATACCATTTTGTTCAGCCACAAAATGTTCTGTGACGAACATCGGTATACCGACGGCATACCGACGGTATACCGGTTCATCTTATTTGATTTTTGAATGGACAATAGCAGTATTAATTGCTAGCATTAAATGCTTCCAACGGATATAATTATTACCGTTACTGTTCAGAACGGCATACCGACGGCATGCCGGTCCATACCGACGGTATGCCGTCTGGGCTATATCCTGAAGTATTAAATGCTACCTACTCTTGGTTTCTTTATAAAAGGATGCCTCTCTCTTGCAGGCTCATCCACTTTAGCTATAAATTTTCCAACAACCAAGAGCTCCACCATTACTCTCTACACAAGCTTTTAATTGTATCCATTCCTAAAGTGCTAGAGTATTCAAGAGTTGTACTTTTCGATCTTCAAGTGTTAGAAGATCAACAAGTTCTTCCTTTTCTTTTGAAGTTGGCGAGCCTTCGTAAGAAAACTCGTATGTAAGAAGTTGGCGAGTTCTTCGGATCCAAACTCGTATTGAAGTTGGCGAGTTCTCAGATCCAAACTTGTGTGTACTATTTTACTGAATAGTGGATTTAAGCCAGAGAGAGTTCCGGGACTGGATTGCCTCTAGGGAGGATACCAGGATACATTGCGTGTTTGATTTTCCTACTCTCTCTCTTTTTAATTGAAGAATATAGCTTCTTGTGTTTAAATTATTTTATTTCCCTATTCACCCCCCCTATAGGATTCTACAATTGGTATCAGAGCTTTGTTCTCTTGATTTGGATTTACACCCTTAGAGTGATCCATGGCTACTGACCCTAGTATCAACACATTCCATAATGAGGGACACTCCACAAATAGGCCTCCTCTATTTGATGGAACCAACTATAACTACTGAAAGATTAGGATGAGCATTTATCTGAAGTCCATAGATTTCGATTTATGGGATTGTGTGATAAACGGTTCCTACTCCTTCCGGAGTTATTGTCACGACCCGTACCCACTGTGAGGGTACGAGAACGTCACAACGCCCAGCCTACGCCGCAGTGCGGCGGTAGAACGCTGTCCTAGGTCAACATACATCTAGCAATATATACTAAGCAGTAAAAGAACTCAATCACAACTAAGGAGAAAAAAACACGATGTAATATAGAACTCGAGGAAACACTGAAGATAGAAAAGTCTAAGATAATATCCCAGCAAACATCCAGAGTACATATCTCAGCTACTGAATAAGAAAGAATATATACAACTCAACATCTCTAAACAGAAGTAATATCTAGCTAAACAGTCTCAAGACAACATGAAAATAAGATAAGGCCTAACTAAACTAGTCTAGGCAGTGGGGTGATGTCCTCAGCTAGAGCTGTCCGAAGAAGGTATCCTCCAGGCCTCCTCCTCATCCTCTGTAATATTTTCAACAGGTCCAGTCAGGACATGAGCGAGTACAGTACATCTCAACAGTTCATAGCAGGTTAGAAAATATAATCAGTAAAGTAAGATATAGATATTGAAGAAATACAGTATGTAAACAGAGAGAGAAAACTGTAATGGAAATATCTACTATAAGTAGAGAGCTAATAGTGACTAGTGAGTCAGAGTAAAATATAAACATGTGAATGGCATAGGAGGTTCATGACTACAGCTAAGAGAGTGATTCATGACTACAGCTACTTGGATAATATTCACATGTCTATTTTTACTCCCCCAACCCCAATCAATACACAAGGATCCGTTCAAGTTATGTTAAGGTTCGTGAAACTTCACATGGCTCATAAAATGAGTGATACGTGAAGGTGATTCATGGAGGCTCTGTGAACATGAGAGTACATGTGTCACAGGCGATTCGTGAATCAGAGAAAGCATAGAGATACGTGATGATTCGTAAAATGCACAAAACATGCAGTATCCGATGCTCCGAGGGGGATAACATCTCATGAAAAGATCCATATAGTACCAATCCGTGTGACCAACGTGACAGTATCAAGTAAAGTAATTTAAAGCAGGAAAATAGTTCTAAGCAGGATATAAATGATCAGAGAATGTACTCGCCTGTATCTGAGTGTCCGGATGAAATGTACTGTCCGAGGAGAGGTATCTGGCTCCTAATCAGAATAGCACAGGTCACAACAAGTCTAAAATGATATAATGAAATCCTACTATGCATTCTACATGATTCTAGGTCAATCTAGGCCAAAGTTAACTCTTGGACAACTCTGGTCAACCCTAGAAGTCAAACTAGGTCAAACTAGTCTATACTAGTCTATTCTAAGTCTAACAAGACTACACAATTCTAATCTAGACTCAACCAAGTCTAGCCTATACCAAGCCTATACCAACCATATATCAATATCAATATCAATATCAATATCAATATCATATCAATATCATATCATCATATCAATATCAATATCAATATCATATCATATCAATATCAATATATATCAATCATATCATATATCATTATCATATATCAATATCATATATCAATATCATATCAAGATCAATATCAATATCAAATATCAATATCATATCAATATCAATATCAATATCAATATCAATATCATAATCTACATATTTACATACATTCATATAGCATACATACATATATATTTACATGTATTTATACATAGAGAAATAGAGAGGGGGTTAAGGGGTAACATAGATGGGTGTGTGTCTAAAGGGAAACCATGTGTGTGTATGTTCACAAAGTTGTATGTGATAGGAAAACATAGAGTGTGTGCGTGGGTAAATCATCACAGGAAATAGATATGGGTTCAGGATTTTGTGTGTGTGGTTGTGTGTGTGACTAGTAGGAATGGTGTGTGTCGAGAAACATTGTGTGCATTTTAGAGTTCTCAGGTTCAGGAAAGTGAGTGTTAGAGAGTAGGCAATGTGTGTGTGAAAGAGTTAGTGAGAGTGGACTGCAGCCTGTGTGGGTGAGTGGAAAACTGGAAAATCAGTGACTGTGTGTAGGCAATACATAGAGGAAAATGTGTGGACTGTGAACAGGTTTTCATGTGAATGAAAAATCAGGAATTTCAGAATGTGTAAATAGGCTTAGCATATGGGTGTGTGTTTAGCTCAGTTTTAAACTAAATGACAGGGAATAGAGTAAAGTGTGTCTCAGATTTTTACATAATAACAGGAATGTAAAATCAGTTCAACCTAAATCAAATACCCAATGTGAATCCCATATCTCAGTTGTGTGTAACAGTGGGCAAGAGAGGGTGGCCTGTGTGTGTGTGCTGATTTTAAACTCATGTGTGTGGTGTAAGTGTGGATAATGGGAAAAACAATGTGACAGGAAACAACTCAGATTCAGTTTTCAGAATATACATATGAAGGAACCTAACTCAATGTGGCATAGGATTTAAACTAATGTGTGTATGTGAAATGTGTTCTCAGATTTGTGTGGCAGGGTGTACAATGGTCTCAGGTTTCACATAAAGTAAACTCAGTGTACCAAAAAATCTCAGGTTTCACAAAACAGTGAAATATAGGTATGGTATTTAAGTTCTCATATTTGTAAACAGTGTGTCACAGGAATTCCAAACAGTGCATCCAAACTCAGGTTCAAAGTGTCTCAGTGTTTGAAAAAAAGAAATCAGTGAATGTCAAGGTGTAGCTGTGTGTGGGTGTTAACAGGAATGACAGTTTTATGAAAGCATATTGACAGTTCAACACAACCCAGGTTCAAGTTCATTCTCTCAATGCAAACCTATCTATCTTGTAAAATCGACCCAACAGTGCCAATACATATGTACAATCAAAATGACACTGAAATTATCATTTAAAAAATTAGATTGTTCAGGGATTTAGAGTTTAGGATATCAAAACCAAAGCAAGTATTAGCCACATTTCGAAACCCAACTCATATGCAATCCTAAGCCAACATTCAAATAATATAACTACACATATTTGTGAACTAAACATGTTAATTAATATCCAAAAATCAGTTTCAATTTGGAATTAGAAAACAGAATTTATAAACAGTGCATAAGTGACAGTTCTACATCAAAAACCTACTCGAAATCTAAAAAGCCTAACACCAGCCAACAATCAACATTGTAATAGTCTAATACACATGTGTAGTGATTCTAACATGGCAATTAATCATTAAAATTCAGTTAAAACCCAATAAGAACTGAAACAGGGAGGTATCAGTCCCTTTTGGGAAGTTCCTGAATTCAAAACCAATTAAACATCTAAATTACAATTAAGGAGTTGGTAATTAGGGACATACATGTGAGGGTATATGAGAGTGTCCTCGTGTCCAAAAATTGGACACAAAATGTTCCCAATCAACTGCACAAACAGACCCAAATAGTGCACCACAATCGTCGTGCACGCGTGCACGCGCGTGTAACATGCGACACACGATGCGACACGACACGTGCTCGTGTCCAGAGGTTCACCTAGGTTAGCCCTAGGTCTGACACACACTACACTGGGTCCACGTGTCCCACAGACACGACACGACACGCGTGTCAGTCGTGCCTGTTCACGCGCACAGTAGCTCGCGCACGACAGCGCGCGGCCAGTGCGGGACGATTGCGCCACGCACACTCCACGAGGTGCTCCCAAATTTTGGGGGCACCGTGACAGTCGTTGCCTCTAGGCTCACGCCAAAAATTAGGACACGACGTGTCCTGTGTCTCGTGTTCTAGCCCCTGATAGGCAGGACACAGGTGTGTGGCTCGTGCAGCGTGTCCACGTGCAAAAACACGACACAAAAGGACACAAAACACCAGGACACCTTCATAAAAGTTAATGTACACATCAAGATCTACAAATCCATATAATTACATTTCAAAAATATGAAAATAAATTCCTATGTGGCATTTCTACAAACACTTAGTGTGTCACTATGATACGTGTCCAATATGGACACGAAATGGACACGAATTGTGCCCAAATTTTGGGGACAGCTAGGAAACCCTAAATTCTAACCTTATATGCAAAGAAATCAGGAAAACTATGAGTTTAGATGATTTACCTATTGAGTATCAAAACTCAAGAAAAGCTTCAAAGAGGGGATTCCAAATGGCAACTCCAAATCTCCAAATTGCATACAAACTGAGGTGCTCCTCCAAAATCAGTATATAAACATAAATTAGATCCTATTGCAAAAGACTAGGACTAAAAAGGAGCTAAAATGAATTAATTATGAATTTCTAAGGTTGGGGATTACCTCTTCCTAAACTTGAGATCTATTTCCAAGAGAGGCTAACCCTAAATGAAAGAGGCATTAAATAGGGGTGAGAATCCCTAGGTTGGCTGCCATGGGTGGGTTTTATTTGGTTTTGGGCCTAAGTCATGGGCCTATGGCTTAATCACAAGTCTCAAATTGATAAATCATAAGTCATTGACTTATGCCATAAGTCATGAACTAACTTCTCTTAAGTAATACTTCCTACCTTAAAACTAATTCCCAATAACTAAAAATAGGTTAACTAGAGTTAGACTAGGGTCACCAACTAGGGTTAGTTCTAGGTTAGTCTACAAGTCTCAACTAGTCATGACTAACACAACACATAGCAATATTTAATTAATATTAAAATCACACAAATTCCCATAAATCATAATAAATTCAAATAAATCATAAAATGCCCAAAATACCCTCTAGGCTAACATGTACTAGTCAAACATCCTAATCATATGGCTAGGCTCTAAGGTTACACTAGTCAAACACCAAAATCATAAGCCATAACTTAAAATAGTTTTAAATGATAAAAAAAATCACCAAAAATCATATTGTCATTTAAATATCATAATTAAATAAATTAAAATACAAAATTTCAAAATTACCCTCATTTTAGAAACTAGGTGTTACAGTTATTGAGGATGTAGTATCTGACACCCTTAGGGACAAACTCACTGAGAATGTCAAGAAGTTTGCTAGTCGAGATGCCAAGGCTATGAACGCTCTTTACTGTGCTCTCGATAGCAGTAAATTCAATAGAATCTCCACTTGCAAGACTTCAAATGAGATTTAGAAGTTGCTTGAAGTCACACACGTGGGTACATCACAAGTAAAAGAATCAAAGATTAGTAGACTCACACAAGATATGAGTCTTTTAAGATGAAACAAGATGAGTCTATTACTTGCATGTTTACTCGTTTTGGTGATATCATTAATCCTCTTTCTTCTCTTGGTAAGGAATATCCTGCTCATGAAAAGATCAGAAAAATTCTCAGAGGATTGACCAAAGGATGGAGTACTAAAGCTATCGCCATCATTGAAGGGAATGACCTGACAGTCATGAACCTTGAGACCCTCATGGGGAAGCTTATGACTTATGAACTTGACATGAAAGATCAAGAAGAATCTTCCATGTAAGAGAAGGAGAAGGAGAAGGCCAAAGAGAAGGAGAAGTCTCTAGCTCTCAAGGCTACAAAATTTTACTCAAAGGATAGCTCTGACGACAACGAGTCGGATGATGATGAAGAAATAGCTCTCACAACTAAGCACTTCCGAAAGTTCCTCAAATTCAACAAAGCCGACCGTTTTAGACGGGACAACGATGAAGATCCGGCATGCTATCAATACAGAAGAACCAGTCACATCAAGAGAGATTGTCCCATGACAAGAAAAGACTCAAGTAAGTACGAGAAGCCTAGCAAAGGAAGCTCGTCCTCCATAAAATTTGCCAACACAAGCATTTGGTGTGAGAGCGACGCTAGCGACTCCGACAACGACAAAGATTGCAAACACAATACAAACGTTTGTCTCATGGCAACCGATGAGGTACTCGATGATCTCTCCTTAAATACTCTTACCTATGATGACTTAGAAAATGTTATTCTTGAACTACACGAAGAACACAAAGGTGTTAGAAATAAGTACAACAAATCTCTAAAAGAGGTTGATGCACTTCAACTTGAAGTAGAAAGACTCTCTAACATCATTATGATGTAAAAGTGAAATCTCCTGCTTCCGACATGGATGAGATAGAGTCTTTGCGACTCAAGTTACAAGAATCTTAAGCTATCATCAAGAAAAAGGATGATGAGATTCAATCCCTCAGAAGGGCTTATGATTTTGCCATGCATAAGGTTCAAGCTGCAAATAGAAGAGAGTATTACTTCTACTAAGTATAATAATCTTCTTGTGCAGAGTAAGAAACTAGGTAATAAGAACACTACTCACACACATGCTCCAAGACACCCCCACACTCATCACAATACTAGTCATATTTCTTACATGAATAAGAACATGACACACAAGTCCTATCCTAACATAAGAAAAGGACCTTATTAAGAAGAACACCTCACATCATGCCTTCTATTATCATCACTATAACACTCATGATAGAACTCCTCGCACTAAAGTTTTACATGTACATAACACTCACACGTTTTCTTCTAAATCTTCTATGATGTGCAACTATTGTGGCTTGCTTGGACATACTTCTAATTATTGTCTGACATGGAAACAAGTTGATATGAAAGTTTATAAATGGGTTCCTAAGACTAACAATCAAGGACCCAAACAATCATGGGTACCAAAATGTTCATCTTCAACTTATGTTGTAGGTGAAGAATCCTTCTCATGCTAGAAGCAAGTGGATCCTCGATAGCGGTTGTTCACAACACATGACCGGTGATGCTTCACTTTTTACAACGCTATCGATGAAGAAGGAAGGGCACATTTCTTTTGGTAACAATCTAAAAGGTCACATTATAGGAAATGGTAATATCGATTCCCCTCCTTATCCTTGTATTAAGAATGTTTGTCTTGTTACAAATTTCAAACACAATCTTCTTAGTAGTTATCATCTTACTTACGACAATGGTTATGACATTAAGTTTGTTAAACTCAAATGCTTTATTACCGATAGCTCTGGTGGATCTACAGTATATGAAGGCATTAGAAAAAACAATATCTATGTTCTATATCTTATCGAAGGTACTAACAATGACAGGTGTCTAGTTGCAAAGAACGATGAAAGTTGGCTTTGGCACATGAGGCTTGGACACGCCAACATGGAAACCATTTCTCGTCTTGCAACCAAGAAGCTCGTACGAGGACTTCCAAGCATCCCTTTCAAAAAGGATATGGTATGTGAAGAATGCGAGAAAAGTAAGTTGACCAAGTCATCCTTCAAATCCATCAACTCTGTGAGTACCACTAGACCACTTCAACATATTCATATGGATCTATTTGGTCCTAGTAGAGTAGCTAGTCTTGGAGGCAAGCTTTATGCTTTTGTTTTGGTTGATAATTTTTCGAGATTTACTTGGGTTATTTTTCTTGCTTGTAAAAGTGATACTTTTCGTGAATTTATTGCATTTTGTAAACGTGTTCAAAATGAGAAAGGCTTTTCTATTAACAAGATTAGAAGTGATCATGGAGGAGAGATTGACAATGCCGATTTTAAAAGATTTTGTGAAAAGAATGGTTTTGGTCATAATTTTGCTTGCCCTCGAACTCCTTAACAAAATGGTGTTATGGAGAGAAAGAATAGAACCCTTGGCGATATGGGCCGGGTTATGTTAAACCAATATAAGCTCCCCTAATACTTTTGGGCAGAAGTCGTTAACACGACATGTCATGTGTAACGCCCCAGTCCCAAATTACTTAGGACTAGGTACGTATCCATGCCAGCTGCATACATACGAAGTATACTCCAATGTATAAAAACCTCCTATGAATACATAAGCTGTAAAATGCAGTAAACCAAGAGTAATCTAATCTCATCCACAAATGAAGAATAAAAGATGTCATAATCAACTGTAATAAGTCTTTGTACATTACGTTGGGCGAAGACAAATCCACTGCCAACAAGTAAGGAAAATATATATGGAATGGAAATGATTTGACGAGAGTAGCAAAGGAAGACCCAAGACACGTCATCTCCGAATGTATAGAGAAGATCGCGACCTCGACTAGATCACCTGCAATATCACAGAAGCACACACCTGGAGAGATAACCAGGTCCTCAGAGGGACGTAACAAGATACATGAAGAACATGCCATATGAACTGAATATAATGCACCATAAAATAAAGTTAAAGTAAGTGTCCAAATTATAACACAGCTCAATATTCCGTCATCGAAACAGTAGGCTACCCCTACAACCAAACAAGGATAAGGGGTAACATACTACTCCGCGATGTGATATTTTTCTATGTCATAATTGGAACATGAAATTTGCTAAGGTTCCTAACCTTTCTAGTAGGCAATTTAGAAGACATCTCGATGTATGGGCAGGTGAAGGCTGACTCCCCCAGGACAAGGTAACAACTCACAACACGCACACGTCACGTACCAATACTATCAGTCGGCATAACTCGAGGCTAGTGGCCCACGTGACCCATCAGTCCACATAGCTCGAGGCTAGTGACCCTCGCGACTCGACTACCGTAGTACGCAGTTACTACAGCTTTTGGATTTGGGGTAGCCCATACATTTAACTGTCTTCTTCCTTCCAAGGTCACTAACAGAAGGTAGATCGCTAAGACTAGGTCCATATGCATACAAAAGGCAAGAAAGAAAAATAACTGAAAGAAAAATAAAGTGAACTAAAAATAGCAAGTAATGGATCCAACTGAAAACAAATAATAAATATGCAGTTAATAAATAAATAAAAATACATCTAATTATAAACAGTAAATAAGGCAAGGTATCTTGCCTGAGGTTATGTACAAAAGAGAATAATCCAGTAGCTCGAATCGACAAATAAACAAAACAAGAAAAGCTAAATCCCGCAGATGACTCCGGATGCTGCAACAAACATCACGAACGAGTTTGGAATAAAAGATATGCCTAGAAAATGCCTGTCCAAAAGTTAAATTCGAGAACATGGGCAATTTCATAATTTCGGGTCAAAACGATGTCCGCCGTTGACCCGCTTTGCACCGAAATACGTGCCAATATCTACGGTCTCTAAAGTCATCAAACTACATGTCTACGAATTTATTTTAATGAGACAAACCCAACGGTATATCCAATTTTGGATTTCGGTGGACCGTGCACAAAATCGCCCGTTGAGTGGGATTGTGGGCCCGCTAAAATGGCGTCCCGATCAATCTTCTCAGAATTGAAACAAACTTGGCTCACAGGACCAGAAAAATATTTTGAGTCCAATGGCGCAAGTTTCGTCGCGATTTGATGATTGTACACAAAGTTGTGACTTAATTTGCAAAGGGTTGATACGGGGGTATCTTGATGGATACACACTGATTTCGTCGCGCACATGCAACAAAATCGGGTTCTGTCAGTTCCCATACGTCGACAACATCCATACGCGCCTTTCGATGCATATAGTGCGCGACCACGTCGCCCGGTTTGTTGGGACGGACGCCGTATCGGGGTATTTTTCTAATTTTGAAAACATAATTTACAATTTTTTGTGAAACTTTAACAACGTGTAACTTTCTACATACTAGGTGAAAAGTGAATCCAGAAGGTGCGTTACAATCTCAGTTATGTTGTTATTCTCTACCTTCAATTAGTTTCTATGAAAGTTTAATGGACAGCGAGAAAAGTGGCCGACAAGTTGGTATTTTAAAACAGTTTTTAATATTCCAGAAAAGTGGTTTTTCTCCAACTTCGCCTCATTTTTCGAGCAAGTTGGATGGCCATGTCAAAATACACCTGGGGGATCTCGAAGAGGGTCATGTGGGATTTCTACCCGAATTTACGGATCGAAAATCGGAGTAGAATTGACAGAAAAATCGATCGGGGAAGTGGGATACCTTAAAGTGGGAATCTGTTGTTTTATTGTTGTTGTTGTTGCCGTGACGATCGGGAGGCGGAGATGCTGTCGCTCCGGCAAGGCTGGTACACACGCCGAGGAGAAGAAGGAGGATGGAGGAGAGAGGAGGAAGAAGGAGGGAGGAAGGAGGAGATTAATTAGGTTTTGTTTTTTTTTTTACTAAGACATATATATATATTATATATATATATATATATATATATATATATATATATATATATATATATATATATATATATATATATATATATGCTAAAGGAGGGTGTGGAGTAGTTCGGCCCCTTGAGTTGCTGCTGCTGTTTGCTTCTTGTTAATAATAGTGGGGCGCGCATGCTGCTTTGCTCATTTGGTGATGTGGTCGGTTCCCACTTGTGGGGCCTACCACACACATTGTTATTTCTTTTCTTTTTCTTTTGCTTTATCTTTTCAATCAATCTTTTAAATATATATAACTATATCTATATATGCATATGTATATATCCATACATATACACCATAAATATATATATAAATCCAAATAACAATTGAATGCTATCTAATCCAAATATTAATATATTTAAACATATATATATATATATATATATATATATATATATATATATATATAAAATATATATATATATATATATATATATATATATATATATATATATATATATATATATATATATATATATACAAATTCAATCAACTCAAGATAATAATATCTCAATAAACATATTTATTAAATGTTCACAAAATAACTTTAATATTAATAAATAATAAAAATTTCTCCAATGGGTGGACTGTACGACACACCTTATCCGGGTCCAAAATAATATACCATTTTGTAAAATATTATTGTAATAATAAAAATACCAATAATTGTACAAATAATTAATTAATTAGAAATTGTACATGAAATTCTAAAATAATTTAGAAATTTTTTTACGTACATAAAATATGTCTACATGGCCAAAGTTGGTCACACTACATGCTTACATGGGATTGGGTTCGGTCCGGGCCCTAGTTCGGGCTGGTTTGGCCCAACCGGGTCATCTAAAAATCAATATATAAAATAATATCATATTGAAATAATTTAAATGAGTCAATTCACAACTTGGTCTGGTTTTCCTAGTTTGGACATCACTATGGCTAGGCTTCCCCCGGCATGGCTAGTACACTAGTCAAGGCACACTGCTACATCTTCCATGACAAAATTCATGGTAGTCTTGTGTTCCAAAATTCAACAATGGCTAAGGTCATTTCTAATAAAATAAAAAATCATAAATTGCATAAATTAATTTGAAGTCTAATAAAATAATAAATAAAAAAATAATTTTAGAAAAAAGTAGGGGTTTTACATCATGTATAAATAGGGTCTTGATTAGACCTATTTCTAAAAAGACTCCTTATGAGCTTTGGTTTAACAAAATTCCCTCTATTGAGTATTTTAAAGTTTTTGATGCAAATGTTTTATTTTGAATACCAAGGACAACCTAGGCAAGTTTAAAGAAAAAGTCGATGAAGGTATTTTCCTTGGCTGCTCAATCCATAGAAAAGGTTTTCGTGTCTTTAATAAAATAAGTCTTGTTGTCGAAGAGCCAATTAATGTCTCTTTTGATGAACTTAACTCTTCTACATCCTCCTCATCCGATGATGTTGATGACATCTCGTTTGGTTTGGAGAACTCTTCTATTGGAGATCCTCGTCCTTCTTCATCCAACAATGAAATTGTGACTCCTCCAACAAAAGATTCTCCGCCCCTCGAGCCTCCTCAAGAGGATCTCCCAAAGGAATGGAGATTTGTCCGTAATCATCCTAAGGAGCTTATCATTGGGGATCCTTCTTCCCGTGTTAGTACTGGATCCTCCACTCGTGATCTTTTTGCAAACGTGGCTTTTATTTCTCAAACAGAGCCTAAAAATATTAATGATGCTTTTCATGATGAATTTTGGATGATAGCGATGCAAGAAGAGCTAAATCAATTTGAGCGAAACAAGTTTGAGAACTTATCCCTAAACCTAACAACCACCCCATTATTGGAACTAAATGGGTGTTTCGAAATAAACTTAATGAAGATGGGTTAGTGACTCGTAACAAAGCCCGATTGGTTGCTCAAGACTATAACCAAGAGGAAGGCATTGACTACGATGAAACCTATGCTCCGGTTGCTCGTCTTGAATCCATTCGTATGCTATGTGCTTTTGCTTGCTTTAATGATTTCAAACTCTTTCAAATGGATGTTAAAAGTGCTTTTCTAAATGGTATTATTAAAGAGAAAGTTTATGTTAACAACCTCCTGGCTTTGAAGATTTTCAATTTCCTCATCACATTTTCAAACTACACAAAGCCCTTTATGGCCTCAAACAAGCTCCTCGTGCTTGGTATGAGCGCCTTAGTTCCTTCCTTATTTCACATAATTTTTCTAAGGGCAAAGTCGACACGACACCTTTTATTAAATCCCTTAATGGCACTATTTTATTAGTTCAAATTTACGTCGATGACATTATTTTTGGTTCTACTAATGATGCACTTTGTGTAGAATTTGCTAAAGTAATGCAGGATGAATTTGAAATGAGCATGATGGGTGAACTATCATTCTTTTTGGGCTTGCAAATCAAACAAGGACCCAAAGGAACCTTCATCAATCAAGCAAAATATACAAAGGATCTCCTCAAGCGTTTCGAACTTGACTCATCCAAATCAATGAGGACTCCTATGGCAACAACGACAAAGCTTGACAATGATGAAGATGGCACTTCGGTCGACATTCGTAAGTATCGAGGTATAATCGGTAGCTTACTGTATTAAGTACTAGCCGACCTGATATCATGTTTAGTGTTTGTCTGTGTGCACGATACCAAGCAAATTCGAAGGAATCACACTTATATGCTGTAAAGCTTATTTTTCGCTATCTCAAAGGCACCGTTAATATGGGCCTTTGGTATCCGAAATCTTCATCCTTTGAGCTTCACGGCTACTCGGATGCCGATTTTGCCGGATGCAAAATTAACCGAAAAAGCACTAGCGACACATGTCAATTCCTTGGGAAATCCTTGGTATCGTGGTTTAGTAAGAAACAAAACTCTGTTGCTCTTTCAACTACTGAGGCCGAGTATATAGCGACCGGTTGCTGTTGTGCACAAATTCTTTGGATGTCACAAACACTTGTAGACTATGGCATTTCTAATACTTGCAACCCTATTAAATGTGATAACACTAGCTCGATTAATCTCACAAAAAATCCGATTTGTCACTCACGCACGAAGCACATTGAAATTAGATATCATTTTTTTCGTGACCATCAACAAAAGGGGGATATCCGCCTTGAATTTATTGACACTACTTATCAGTTAGCCGATATATTCACCAAACCACTCCCAGAGGATCGTTTCATTTTTCTTTGCCAAGAATTGGACATCATTCATTTCGACACTTAGCTCATCTCCAACGACACACCGACGGTATACGGCGGTATACCGATGGTATGCCAATTTTGGTTCAGAATTATGTTCTGTGCCAAAAATTGGTATACCGCCGGCATACGTCGGCATACCGACGGTATGCCGTTTGGAGGCGGACTGCAGTTGTCACATCTGCTTCGGGCCCCACCAACTCTTCCACTTCTCCTTATTTCCTTCTATCTTCATTAACTACCCATATTTTCTACTCCTCTTCCCCATAACCTCCCATCCTATCCCACCCCTTCCACTTCTCCCATTAACTACTTTCATAATTACTTTTTCAAAACTCCCCTCCAGCATTTTGTTTACCACAACGTCTACAAGGGCCGCGCCATCAACTGAAATATTTTCTCCGGCCATCTCTCCCTCTTCGAGTCGGTCGGTCTCTCATCTCTCCTTCGGCATAATGTGCCCGTCTACCCTACCGCGGTACACTTGTTCTACTGTAATCTTATTCCTGACATCCACAACAATGCCATCGAGACCATGGTGAATGATCGACACTTTCGCCCGACGGCTCATGATATTGCTGAAATTCTTGAATTCCCCAACAAAGGAGATGCTCTGCCGGCCTTGGCTGCTCTCTATCCTTCTGCCGAGGTCTCCTTTGACGAGTTCTGTACCATCATTTGCAAGGGACCCAATCCTTCGGCCATTCCGGCCCTTTTCGCGCAGCTGGAGCCGTTCTACTACGAGCTCTATTGGATCGTCTGCCACACCATCTACCACAAGGGCGACAACTACGATGCAATTATCGCTGACGCCCTCGTATGCATGAACTATCTCTATTCTAAGAAGACTTGGTCCTTTCCCAAGACTCTTCTCAATGCCTTTTTCGGAGTCCTGCTCGGGGGGAAGCAGTCTCTCTACTATGCTTCCTTCACACCCTTATCCTGGAGGCGAAGAACGTGGATCTCTCCCTTTGCCAGTTGGACGGCATTCCATCCTAGCTTGCTCTCTCTTGTTCCGTCCTTGCTGCCTCTACATCTCGTGCTTCCTCCTCCCAGGAACCGCCGGCCACTGCTCCTGCTGCGCCCTCTTCCACTCCTCCTACATCCGGGCGTTTCATGTCGCTGATCCAGCAATATTTTGACATGCGCATGGCTCAGGCGGAGGAGCAGATGAGGGCCAACACTCACGACCTTGGGAACCTTATACAGAGTCGCTTCCATGACCAGGCCTACTTCATTCAGTGCACTCTCCAGGACCGAAATGCCTATCTGGATCTCAACCTTCAGGATCCTATGTACCAAGGCTCCCGCTTTTCTGACCCCAACGCCTACAGCTTCATGTACCCGGACGGCGTGGATCCTTTCAGCGCTTTTCACCGTGCTCAGGGCGGGGATGACGATGATCCGGTGGATGAGTAGTTTGCGGCCTATGGTTGTTGATGGTAGTAGAATAAATGTTTGTCGTTCTAGTGTGTGTCCTTTGAGGTCCTTCGGGGACCAGTAGTTTGTTTGTTTGTTGTGTGCAGTCCTACGGGGACTAGTTATATGTTTTCATCTTGTCTTGCTAACTCCCATGGAGGAGAGTTTTATCTTGTTTTATGTAGTGTCCAGCATGTACCTAATTTCAAAATTTTAATATATGCATGCTTTTGTCTATCATACTGTTTTTCATATTTATTTCTATATTTGTCTTATTTTCCATCTTTGACTAAGTGACAAAGGGGGAGAAAACGTATTGAGGGGGAGTTGTCTACCTACGGGGGAGTCACTCCCTGAAGATGCTATCTCTCTGTTTTGTCAATTATCAAAATGGGGAAGATTATTGGCACAACTTATTTTGATAACATTAACAGCATCTTCGTAGTGTAGTTTTCTCTGTTTTCATATTAATATTATTTCAGAAGCTCTACTACATAAAGTCTGTCCATTCAAGACAAGTCATCAAAGCCTTGAAGACTGAAGAAAAGGCCGGCGATCCTTAAAAGACGTCTCTCAACACAGCAAGATTTCGAGTCTGTACAAGGTCTAGCTCTTTCTGTAAACACTTAAGGTTGGATGACAAAACTAAAAGCTTTCTATTTTTTCAGTCAAAAATTAATGTCTTAAAGAACGGCATACCGACGGTATACTACGGCATACCGACGGTATACCGTTTTATTGGCCACAAAACTTTCTATGACAAATGTCGGCATACCGACGGTATACTACGGCATACCGGAGGTATATCGTTTTGTTTGCCACAAAAATATTCTGCGAGAAATATCAGAATACCGATGGTATACCGTTTTGTGAGCCATAAAATGTTCTGTGCCAAAACATCGACATACCGACGGTATACTACGGCATACCGATGGTATACCGTTTTGTTCAGCCACAAAATATTCTGTGACGAACATCGGTATACCGACGGCATACCGCAGCTTACCGATGGTATACCAGTTCATCTTATTTGATTTTTGAATGGACGATAGCAGCATTAATTGCTAGCATTAAATGCTCCCAACGGATATAATTATTACCGTTACTATTCAGAACGGCATACCGACGGCATGCCGGTCCATACCGACGGTATGCCGTCTGGGCTATATCCTGAAGCATTAAATGGTACCTACTCTTGGTTTCTTTATAAAAGGATGCCTTCTCTCTCTTGAAGGCTCATCCACTTTAGCCATAAATTTTCCAACAACCAAGAGCTCCACCATTACTCTCTACACAAGCTTTTAATTGTCATCTATTCCCAAAGTGCTAGAGTATTCAAGAGTTGTACTTTTCGATCTTTAAGTGTTAGAAGATCAACAAGTTCTCTTCCTTTCCTTTTGAAGTTGGCGAGCCTTCATAAGAAAACTCGTGTGTAAGAAGTTGGCGAGTTCTTCGGATCCAAACTCGTATTGAAGTTGGCGAGTTCTTCAGATCCAAACTTGTGTGTACTATTTTACTGAATAGTGGATTTAAGCCAGAGAGAGTTTCGGGACTGGATTGCCTCTAGGGAGGATACCAGGATACATTGCTTGTTTGATTTTTCTACTCTCTCTCTCTTTTTAATTAAAGAACATAGCTTCTTGTGTTTAAATTATTTTATTTCCCTGTTCACCCCCCCTCTAGGGTTCTACAGAACTTGTGTTGATGACTCAAACATGATGTCACATTCGTACTGAAGCACGTGTCCTTGCTATAGCCAATCTTAGGCTCCATAATGGTGTTGCAACCGTGTACATCTTCTTAACTCACTTCGTGCCGTGCTACACTATCCTTGAGTCGATCGACACGTGCATGCGGATTGCCGCTTAGCATACCAACTTATCTATATGAAAGGTCACTAGCAATGTTAAGCTATCTTGGAATTATAGCTGGGTTAGATGGCGAATACTTTTTTGCGCATGTAAAAGTTCCTGAATCATCCGTGCTGATTTATTGCTGACATGCGCCGATTCATTGCTGGCGCAGGCTATAACTTGCTTCTTCCGGGCCGACATGATCCCGGTGCCCTGACGATCATTCGAGATGACTACACCTTGTGCATGCACAAGTTGTCTATGACTATGCAATGGTGCCTACCTGTAACTCCTCTTTCCGGAATGTTCAAAATATTTTTTATATATTATTATTTATTTGATTAAATGGTAATTTTTGTTATTTTTATAAATATTTATTTAATTAATTAATATTATAGAATGCCTTAGTCATGGTTAAGATTTGGAGTACAAGATGACTAGGAATCGTGGCACGGATAGTGCAGTGGCATGCCTTGACTAGTGTTTTAGCCGTGGTAGGGAAGGCCGAGCCATAGCGATGTCCTAACTAGGAAAGCCAGGCCAAGTTGCGAGTTAATCCCTATAAATAATTTAATTAGTCATTTATGCTCGGACTTGACCCGAACCAAACTCGAGCCCATGTAGTCATGTAGTGCGTCTAAAGATGTCCACGGTGATATATATTGCATATATTGGCATTGGTATTTTATTGAATGATCTGATGGTTAATTTTATAAATAGTTGTTACATACCCTAAAATGACACATGATATAGATTGTGTAATTTTAATGAAAACCTTTTTCTAAAATACTACTACTATCCTATATATTATTTTCTAGTTATAATGTATATGCAAAAAAAGAGCATATACATACATGCCTAAATACTTTATTATTGTAATTTCATTAAAAGTTAAAAAATATAATTATAGGATTTTGTGGTAATGTATATACAAATATGTATATATAATTAATGGCCCAATAAAATATATTATATAATTATTGTTTATGTCCATTGTAGATGTATATATGGATATTTTTATAGTCATTTATACTTATATTAATGGACACACATCCATAGATACATATATACTTGTATAAATAAAACAAGTAAAAGAAATTAAAAAAGGGGGAAAAAGGAAAGCCAGCCAAGCCCAAAATGGAATGGACTCCCCAACCATAGCCCAGGCTTGGCCGACCTCTGTTTAAGAATAGAGCCTTTATATACATATTTATCGAAAGAGAGAAGAGCGAGCAAACCTTAACGTTAAATGCTGCCACCTCCATCGTGCCCCACCAGCCTCGATGCCGACGCGCACCCCTGGACCGCTGCGCACGGCCGCACACGCCGCCGGAGGCCGACCACAGTGTCGGCAGAACCGAGCCCGCGAAAGATAGCCACGTGGTGGCAGCAACAAGCATCCAAGTAACCTTCTTTGTGAGTCCCTTTCGCTACACATAGTTGATCGTTTTCGATTTCGTAAACTTAGATGGAAACCCTATAAACCCCGTAGAGGACCCAATAAGCATCCTCCAATAAGGTCGACCCATCGAGTCGAAAAAACAACTCTAAAAACCCGAAAAACTATGGTTCCTAACAGATGGAAATAGTCCCAGACCCATGATTTCGAAGATAGTTTATGAACCCAACATTAGGAGTTTTCAAAAACTAATCAAATACAGTCCTAGACAACCTATAGTCCTTCGTAAACCTTCTCACAAAGGTCAAAATTATCGACTGCGTGCCGAGAAATCGGATCCCAAATATTGACAAAAACTATTTTTCAAAACGGTAGAATTTTATGAAAAATCTCCGATACGCCGTACGTCCCGACAAACTGGGCGACATGATCGCAAACCAAAAGTATCGAAAGGTGCGTATCGACTTCACGAACATGTGGGCTTTGACGAAATTTGAATTGGTTGCGTGTGTGCGACGAATTTGATACGTATCCGTCGAAAGTCACAGTATCGACCTCTTTACAAACTAGCCAATTACTTTGTGCACGTTTGTCACCTTGAGACGAAGCCAACATGACCATATCATTTTTCTGGTTCTGTATGCCAAGTTTGGTCCGATTCTGAGAAGGTCGATCGGAACACCATTTTGGTGGGCCCACGACCCGATCCAACGGACGAATTTGTGCACGGCCCGTCGGAATCCAACTTTGGACATACGGTTGGGTTCGTCTCATCAAACCGAACCCATAGACATATAGTTTGATGACTTTAGAGACCACAGACTCTGGCATGCTTTTCGGTGCAAAGCGAGTCCAACGGTGGATATCGTTTTGGCCCGAAATTACTATTTTGTCCTGTGTCCAGAATTGGACTTATGGGTAGGCTATTCTAGATAATTTGACTATTCTGAGCACTTTGGTAATATCTGTTTCAGCATCCGGAGACAGTCGTACAAGTTTGACTGTTGTAGCCTGCAGAGTGGTATAGTATTATCGGTTTCACCAGCAAAGGACCACAGGCTAGTGCACTTTTTGATTGCTTTCGATTCATAGTAGTCTTTCCATTTAATATTTATACATGTGCTCTCTTGCTTGCTGTCACATTGTTATATGGATTAGTATCATGGATCTCTACATACTATATTTCACGATTATCGTATTTCCGTGTTTTATGACTTGTTCGAGTCCATGAGTACTAATCGGGAGAGAAAATATCTTAGTAGACATGTGGATTACCCAAAAAAATCCTAAAATATCTGATCATGTCTGATAGCAATCGTACAATTCACGTGCGGGTGCCGAATTTACCCCTAGCCGTTCACATGTCGAACCCAATATTTCAAAACACGTAGATAGTGGTTCCTTGTATCTCTTCTTGCAATCGTCACTACTTGCCATGTCACCATGTTTACATATTTTTTTCTAGTCCATATATCCTGCTATCTCTCTCCAGTTTATTCTAGATATGACATGTTACTAGTTTACTCTCTTGCCTCATTTCACATATGTTATTTTCATATTTTGTAAATTCTATTGTATTTTCCGATTGCCGTCGGTCTGTGTGCTTTTTCCATTCCTAACTGGAAACTAACATTTTTTAGGTTAACTGTGGCTACTCTTAGCATTAGGAGATCGGGTGTACTTGCAGGCCAAAACCTAGAAGCTAGCTAGTTAATCTAAATTTATGGTAATAGAAATGGTGAGATTTTGTACTTTCCTTCAAATACAATTCTTGTAAATGTTGTATTAAATTAGTTCAATTTTGTGAATGAGAATTATTTATGATTTTGAACATCATAGCCTTGACAGCGTTCTACCGTCGACTCTGCGACGTAGGCTGGCTTGGACACGCACTCGTATCTCTAAAAGCAGGTGCGGGTCGTGATACTACCTAACTCACCATATGACTCAACTTGTGTCTTTTTTAATCATGACCATGTTTTCCATACTTCTCGAGAGACTTCCAAGCCACGAGACTGGTCTAGACAACAAACGATCGCGTAAACTTCTCTATCCTTTGAAACCCAGGGAACAGCTACTGCATAGTCTTCCAATTTGACTTGAACAAACATATTCCTTAGACCATGGCAAACTTATCCTTGAACCAACCGTAACTCGTGCCTTAAACCAACTTATGTTATATGCGACACTACCACCCAAGTCATACTTTATATGACGAGCCTTGAGATCGTAGGACTATGTGACTTTGACAATCGCAGAAAACTTAGAACAGTACTTACTATGACTTCGATAGCCCAGCATAACTTTGCCTAAATTAATCATGCAACAACTTGATGAGCAAAGGCTATGTCAAGCCTTGCACCATGGGAACGTGTCGTGCACGCGTTTGACTTGAACAACCAAGTTCTTTGGGTGCCTAGACTTATGCCGTAAGCCGTACGATACAATTTAACCCATAGGATGAACAAAGGCTATGTCAAGCCTTAGATGATGGGACCGTGCATGCTTTATTAAGCATTTATGCGTGCGACGCCTATGACTTATGCTAAGTTCATAGCTTTGTGGCAACATCGACCAACTTTCTTCTTCCAAACCACGGGACGAAGGACCGAGTGTCATTTGGAAAGCACGTCGTACGATACTTCTAAGCCGACCGTAGGACCTTTCCATGTTCTATCTCAGTCTGACCTAAGTTGGGATTATTCCCTTAGCTATGTGGATTTGCCTTTTTTATTATCAAGCCTACTTGTGCATTTGAAAACTTTAGTTTTATTAGAGTGAAGGCCAAGCTGAGGTAAGTTCACCGAAGCCACTCACCTGAGCGAGGAGCTGCCTCGACCGAGCAGGACTTCGAGCAGGCCGTCGCATGGCTAAGTCCAACTTCATTGGCATTTTGATTCTTCAGATTGAGCTGAGCGAGACAGGACATTACATTATACACCACTCAGAAAAAGTTTCATCCTCGAAACTTACTGAGTACACACTCATCGACTTAAATAATCTCCGAACTTGACTAGCATTAATGCCTAAATCAATATCCTATTTCATTTCAAACCAACGATCGCACTACCATTAATCCTTTACTTGAAACACGATTTAAAAATCCTCGATACCGTCCAGTTCCTTCAGTCTCACTCGAATTTAACGTATTACTTAGTTGGATCGTACACATATTCCAGGCGTCCCTAAAATACATGCATTTTAGCCAAGCCTCGTAATAGGGAATTCGCTATTTTTATTCGAATCGAATCGTGCACGTATTTAGGCATCCCTGAAATATATGCATTTCAGTCGAGCCTCGTGAGTGGGGTTTCCATATTCTTGAATCATTCTATCCATCAATATCCCTATCAATCCTCAAGATCAATCGTACCGATACTAACTCTCAAAACAAGGACGTCTCGCCTACCGCTAGGCCATCTCTCTAGGCTAAAGTCATCCGTCAGTATTAGAATCATAGTTTCCCAACAATAATATCAACACTGACCCCAATCCTAAGGTCAAACCAAAGTTGATAATACAAGTTTTCTACCCAAACTCGCATCACTCTGATTTTTAAACTTCAATCATAGATTCCTTCTATACGCACTTGCAACACTTAGTCCAAGGGGTCTGAGTCATTCAGCAAAGCCATCCTATCGTAAGTTCACTCAACTATTTCCTCGACATATCCATATCGCTTGTCCAACAAGCAATTTGCGTAGTCTATCTCTTCGAACACGTTCGATATAATCTACCTATCCATCCTTCCCAAGTCAAGCATGCTACGACACAATTTATCACTAAACCATAATCCTCATTCCATATTCCCTAAGTCGCTTATCATAATTTATGTATTCGATCACAAGGTCGTTTAGCATAACAAAATATCATGCCCTAATCTCACGTAAGTCTGATTATCCGCGGCGGACATGAAAGCACCATGCCAACGCTCCCGTAGGATAATCTCTCTCATCGGGGCATAACTCTTGCATTGAGTCTAGACTAATTCATTCTTGATATGTAGATTGGATCTACTCAATCCTCAAGCTTACTTAATCATCAATCACAAGTCCGACCAATCATCGAATTCACCTTCGTATCAAACCACAAGTCGAAGCAATCCAAATTGCCATGCCCTGATCTTTCGAGTTCGATCATTCTCGCGACATGAATCATGATGTCAGTGCTTATGCAGAATGATCACCCCAAATCTGACGTGACTCATGTGCGAGACTGGAGTTGCGCTCGCGCAAGACAAGATCGTCGACATTATGGTTATCATCAAAGAAATTAAGACACAATCATTTTCATCCTAGCACTCATTCCAATCAAAATCCCAAGTATAACATCCATCAAAACAATAACACTTTTACACGATCGTTATTCCTCAAATTAGAGTACCCATGAATTATTGCATATCGATCTTTGATACGCCTCAATAGCATCGATGATATACGTAACCTGACGACCTTTATTTGCAACAAATTTTTGAGTCATACGACTGATGCTATCATTCGAATTGGATATACCATAATCTCTTCGATATTCATGATCAAATTCGATCATTTTCCCCTAAACTAGTTATATGATCAATTCGTTGAAAACCATAATCACGTATGATCATCCGTCTATCTTAAGCCATCGAGCAACATATTTTTTCAAAATACATCGATCTATGCTAACTCAAATCATCGAGCAACATCTATTCCAATCCTTAGAGTCATTCTCAAATATTCTAATCATTTCCATGCAGGCTAACTTCCAATCATGCTAAATTTTTATCTACGAATCATATCGATTTTCCTCGATCGATTCATCTGTTCGTACACCATAACCTTTCTTCGATTCAATCTATCTTTTCTTATCACTTGCATTTTGTGCTCAGCGTAATCCTAATCCGATGCACGCCGTTTTTCTCGTTCGTTTGTTCAAATCAAACTCATGCTAGCTATCCAATCACGACTAACTTGAAACACTTTTTCTAAGGCTTTACAATTAGCACCGTGCTTGCTAATAAACTTGTTGGCACCCCATATCCTCAATCGTCGACATTCTCGAGGCTATCCCATACACCACTCAGGGATGAAGTCATTTAACAAATCTTCGAAACAAGTTTTAAATTATAATCGATTATTTCGAATCTTTATTCGAACCATTCCTTAAAACCCAAGCACATTCCTCTACATCGTATCGACAATATCATCGTTCGATAGCACCTCTATCACAGTTATTCTACATTCTATGAATCGAGTCAAACTCATTCACATTTCGATACGATTCACATTCTGTACATGACTTTTCTAAGGTCGACAAAATTCTTGGTGTATATGTCCAACCCGACTTAGCCAACCATTCTTACTTGAAGTTAACTTTGTTCAACTAATTATTCCTTTGTGATATTTTTCAAAATATATAGACTTATTATATGAACATCCCACAGGACAATTGAGAGAGAGTGCACCAACGATATCGAATTGCGGAATGACATTTAACACGAAACCATCAGAGTTAAAGAATTCAATCGAAAGTCCAAGGACGTAAAGCCGTACTTTGATGCCATTATATCATGCCCCGGTCCCGTAGGACCGATCGTCCTCGCTAAGGCATGATACCGCACGAGCCTAGATTTTGTTCGTGCAAGGTGGTTTCATAACGGTCTATTACAACAGCTTGCGACGGGATCGTCGCACAGAAGTCCCAAGTAGAAACATTGAATATACAAGGCAACACAAACATTGAAACAAAATCAGAGTCTTTATTGATAATGAACATAAGATTACAGAGGCATGTAGACAAGATTACAATCACCCAAGCTTACTTTTCTCTCTGATTACAAGTCACTCAGCTTTCTCTCATCTCTCACTACAATTTGACGAGCCAACGGATGCTTCAGATAGGCGATGTCCATACATTATGTCCTTTATAAGTTCTGACTCCAAGTGGCCGCATGCCTGAAATGCTAAGGAACTCCGTGCCTCGACGCATCCAAGCGAGCTCCGCGCCAACGAGCTTCTACCTGTGCCTGCACATAGAAACTGTATGGGTGTCAGTATTCAACTGTACTTGTGGAGTGAGCTCCTCGCCCACCCGTATAAAACTAATACGTTCATTTACTTTGTGCAACATAATCCCTAATGATTGTCTTCATATTCTTACCATAGGATCGATTTTAGGACAAAGACTCTTGGCCTATTTGTGTCTCAGACTATTCCCGTGCCATTGCACCGATAATTGATTATCATTGTGCCTCAAGACCATTCTTGTGCTTGCAACATGAATGTACCGACTCGTACATGCCATACTTTGGGATGCAACATATTTTGTGTCATCGACTTGGTCCGTGCTTCAAATATCGAGGTCGTGCCTCACAATTCGATACGACTTAACCAACTTTGCCCTACGGCCCTTTCGACTTAACTCGAGATGACTCAATCCTGACATGTGAAACTTGTGTAGACGACTCAAGCATGATGCCACATTCTTGCCGAAGCACGTATCTTTGCTATAGCCAATCTTAGGCTCCATAATAGTGTTGTAACCATGCACACCTTCTTAACTCACTTCGTGTCGTGCTTACGCTATTCTTGAGTCGACCGACACCGTGCATGCGGATTGCCTCTTAGCACACCCACTTGTCTATATGAAAGGTCACTAGCAATGTCAAGCTATCTTGGACTTATAGCTGGTTAGACGACGAATACTTTTGCGCGCATACAAAAATTCTCGAATCACCCGTGCTGATTCATTGCTGACGTGAATCCCAGGCTATAACTCGTTTCTCTCGGGCCGACATGATCTTGGTTCTCCAACGATCATTCGAGAAGACTACACCTTGTGCACAAGTTGTCCATGACCATGCAATGGTGCCTACCTAACTCACCGTGTGACTCAACTTGTGTCTTCTTTAATCATGACCATGCTTTCCATACTTCCTGAGAGACTCCCAAGCCATGGGACCGGTCTCGGAGATAAACGATCGCGTGAACTTCTCTATCCTTTGAAACCCAGGGAACAACTACTGCATAGCCTTCTAGTTTGACTTGAACAAATATGTTCCTTAGACCGTGGCATATTTATCCTTGAACCAACCGTAACTCGTAGCTTAAACCAACTTGTGTTCTATGCGACACTACCGCCCAAGTCATACTTTATATGACGAGCCTTGAGATCATGGGACTATGACTTTGACAACCGCAGAAAACATGAGATAGTGCTTGCTATAACTTCGATAGCCCAGCATAACTTTGCCTAACTTAATCATGCAACAACCTGATGAGCAAATGCTATGTCAAGCCTTGCACCGTAGGAATGTGCCGTGCACGCGTTTGAACAACCAATTTCTTTGGGTGCCTAGACTTATGCCGTAAGCCGTGTGATACAATTTAACCCATGGGACGAGCAAAGGTTATGTCAAGAATTGGACGATGGCACCGTGCATACTTTATTAAGTATTTATGCATCCGATGCCTATGACTTATAATAAGTTCATAGCTTTATGGAAACATCGACCAACTTTTCTTCTCCCAAACCACAGGACGAAGGATCGAGTGTCATTTTGAAAACACGTCGTACGATACTTCAAAGCCGACCGTAGGAACTTTCCATGTTCTAACTCAGTCTGACCCAAGTTGGGATTATTCCCTTAGCTATGTGGATTCGTTTCTTTTATTATCAAGCCTACTTGTGCATTTGAAAACTTTCGTTTTATTAGAGTGAAGGTCAAGCTGAGGCAAGTTCATCGAAGCCACCCACCTGAGCGAGGAGTTACCACGATCAAACAGGACTTCGAGTAGGCCGTCGCATGGCTAAGTCTAACGTCGTTGGCATTTTGATTCTTCCGATTGAGTTGTACGGGACGGGGCATTATACTAACCATACTGACGATCCTCCTTTAATACTCAAATTTATCTTCGACATACATTACACCATAATAGGCGATTCCCTACGGTTATTACCACGACAAAATATATAATTCGTCAAGGTTATTACTGTTACTGTTTGGGCATGGAAAATATTTTGTAACGGTAATAACAGTAAGAAAAATATAATTTGTCATGGTAATAGCTGTAAGAAATTTACAATTTGTCATGGTTATTAATCTTACAAAATGTTTTTTTGTCACGATTATTGCTGTGACTATACTGTATTTTTCTGTTACTATTGTCCACCCAGTGTAATATCAAAATAAATTGAACAACGAATCTGCTTTCAACTCATAACTAAATCATAAGCAACATATCAAGTTTCATAGTATTTGAACCATTCTGTTACGTGCTTCTTATAGCTTGGCGAAGGCACACGTAACTGGTCGATGGAAAAATAATGAGGAAGACGTCGTCAAATCTTATGACCGACCGACCTTGGTGTTGCACCTTGTCGCAGGTGCGAGCGCTTCTCAGATTCGAAGAAGTACCACATATTTCTTTGATTAAACTTTTCTTTGATAATCTCTCAAGAGAATTCCTACCTATATATATAGATAGAGGGTGGTTACAATTGCTGACCATAATTTGTTGGAAATGATAAGATAAACTAAAGAAAAGTTAAAACTAATTAACAACTAATGAAAAGATAAATAAACTAAAGAAAAGATAATTTCCGATTGGCTTGGTTGCCAAGTAATGCCGCCGGCTAGATATGGGCAACCCTAGCCGGTTCTTGTGTGTATTTTCCCTTGAAAGGTCCATGTGAGTAACGGGTATAGGTTCGCCCGAATAGACCCGTAACAATACTCCTTCCCTTCAAACCTAGCGCATCCTCGTGATGGAAGCCGGGATGAAGGCGCTCGAGGGTATCGTGTTGGACCCATATAGCATCGTCAGCATGTTCTCCCGCCTAGAGAACTAAGTACTCATGGGTGTCAACAACACTCTGAGTATCAAGTATCTCCACTAGGACCGGGTGTTCGCTTGGCGTGAGGTCGGTGGGCAAGGCTGGTCTTTCCGTTGAAGGTGGACTACGAAATGGCTTCAGTAAGGAGACATAAAAGACATTATGGAGGTAAGCGTCGGGCAGAAGCTCGAGTTGATAGGCTACCATGCCAACTCAAACAGAGACTCGAAAGGGCCCGAAGAAGCGATGAGCGAGCTTGTGGTCGGGTGTGTGCCTCAGAGTCGATTATCGATGTCGGCCAATCGTCCTGGTTGAAGATGACCTCCCGGTGTCGAGCATCATAAACTTGTCGCATCCGATTATGAGCCTGGTGTAGGCGTTGTCTCGCTTGTTCGAGAACCATGGCACGATCATTTTGGTGTCAGTCGATAACATCAATCACTGAGGCGCCGGCCCTATAGGGTAGCTTGGCGGGGGGAGGCTGGCTGTAGATGAGCTCAAATGGGGTGGTGCGATGAGATGAGTGAAAGAAGGTGTTGTAGCAGAACTCAGCCCAGGTTAGTCAGTAAGTCTACGTCTTGGATTTGTCAACGACGAAACAACGGAGGTACATCTCCATTGTCCGATTAACCACTTCCGTCTGGCTATCTGACTGGGGGTAGTAAGATGAGGACAAGAGCAATTTAGAACCGTACCATCAAAAGTGTCATGCCAGAAGGTGCTGATAAACACTGGGTCGCGATTACTGACGATGGTCTCTGGAATGCCATGTAGACGCACCACTGTATCAAAGAAAACCTATGCGACTGATGATGCCGTTAAAGGGTGACTTAGTGCCATGAAATGTACATACTTCGACAACCGGTCCACCACCACCAAGACGATGGATTTGCCCTTGGAACGGGGCAACTGAGTCACAAAATCCCTGGATATATCGGTCCACACATGTTATGGGATTGGCAGGGGCTGTGGCAGGCTTGTAGGGCTAAGTGTGGATGTCTTGTTGTGTTGGCACGTGGCACCAGCGGCCACGTACTCCTCAATAGTGTGGCGTAGACCAGGCCAGAGAAACTCCTTATATGCTCGCTCCAGCATCTTGGTACTGCCCTCATGTGTGCTATCATGGAAGTGGCTGATGATGCGAGGGATCAGTGGTGAGGACTCTAGAATAAAGACGCCCACGGTAGTAGATGAGGCCGTCAGCCTCCTTCCAGTTGGTCTCGGCTTGAGTGTCCGAGATGGTTGCCCGTTGTGCATCGACAACCTTGTCGACCGCAAGCGTAGAGAACCATTCCTAACAAGTGCGAGCACCGGCCGGGACAGTACTGCACATTCGGGAACATCGGTATCGATGTGGAAGAGTGCGTCAATCGATTGGTTGAGTTTGCCCAATTTGTGCTCCATGTGATACAAGAAGCCCATGAGTTTAGTCAACCAATGTTGCTGCGGGGGTGTGACGAGGGCCTGCTCGAGCATGAACTTGAGACTGTAATGATCTGTGCAGACGTGAAACTCCCTTCCCCATAAGTACGAACGCCAATATCGGATGGCCTTGGAGAGGCCGATGAGCTCCCTCTTGTAAGCTGTCAACTTGGCATGATGTGTCGCAAGCTTCCGACTAAAAACTGCTACCGGATGGCCATCCTGATGTAAGACTGTACCGATGCCCTATTCCGATGAATCGCACTCGATGACGGAGTCGGTGGAGAAGTCGGGCAGACACAAAACGGGAGGCAACGTGAGGGCAAATTTGAGGTTGTTGAAGGCGGTGTCGGCGAGGTCCATCCAAATGAAGGTATTCTGCTTGAGGGTGTCACTTGGTGGTCCCGCTATCTCGCGTAACCCCTGATGAATTGTCGATAGTAGCCGACGAGGTCGAGAAAGCCCCGAAGAGCCTGTACGCTAGTCGGGCACAACCATTCGGCCACGACGACTAGTTTGGCCGAGTTAGCTGCCACCCCATTGTTGGAAATGATGTGCCCCAAGTAGGATACCTGCCGCTCAGCGAAGGTACACTTGGTCCTCTTCAGGGGCAACTGGTGTTGGTTTGGTGTCTTGAACACTGTCTCAAGGTGGCGAAGGTGCTCTTCCATAGAGGGGTTGTACACAAGAATATCGTCGATGAAAACTAGTACAAACTTTCGTAGAAAAGGTTAGAATACCTCGTTCATTAGGGCTTAGACGGTTGGCGGGACATTGGAGGCTAAACAACATCACAAGGAACTCGAAGTGCCCGTGATGCGTGCGGAAGGCCGTCTTATCGATGTCCTCGTCCGCCACTCGGACCTGATGGTAGCCCGAACGGAGGTCGACCTTGGAGAAGAAAGCTGCGCCATGGAGCTCATCGAATAACTCCTCCGCCACTAGGATTGGAACTTGTCTTTGACGGTCTTGTCATTGAGTTGGCGGTATTCCATGCAGAAGCACCAAGTCCCGTCGGCCTTCCTGACGAGCAACACCGGGGAGGAGAAGGGCGATCGGTTGGAGCGAATGAGACCCTGCATTATTATCTCGTCGTATTGCCTCTCCACCTCGTCCTTTTGGAGGAACGGGTAATGGTATGGCCGAACCATGACCGGCTCAGTACCTTCCTTTAGGCGGATGCGGCATTCATAAGAAAATGAGGCGGTAGTGTGGAGGGCAGCTCGAAGAGCAAGGAGAAGTTATGATTGAGGATCTAGAGAGGGGGTTCATCGCTGATCTGGATGGCTGTGACCGTGAGGGGCTGATCATCATGATGGGAGAGGCACGAGAGTAGGATGTCGCGGTCATGGAAGGTAAAGCGCATGGTGAGGTGCCGAAAGTCCCACCAGATATCGCTAATGTCTCGAGCCATTCGACACCTAAAATGACGTCAAAATGATCGAGAGGGATGACCATGAAGGGGGCTGCGAAGGTATGGTTCGCTACTATAAATGTTAATATGTCGAGCTCCCTGAAGCAAAGCAGGTCCTTTTTGTTTACAA
Source organism: Iris pallida (assembly GCA_029216955.1). Classification (NCBI taxonomy): domain Eukaryota; kingdom Viridiplantae; phylum Streptophyta; class Magnoliopsida; order Asparagales; family Iridaceae; genus Iris; species Iris pallida. The sequence continues at coordinate 67,595,693 of JANAVB010003400.1, read as the reverse complement.
CTCAGACCGTTCTTGCTGCACCTGGTATCGTGTGCAAGTCGAGTCATTGTGCAACATAGCAACTAACAAAGTTGTGAGTGCTTCCTGAATCAACTAAGCAAAGAAGTAGCACCTCATGGATTTGAATGAGAAGCTGCATCGTCCCCCTTTTTTGGCCATGGATGGCTAAGGCAGAGATTGATGGTCAGCCATCATCGACGAACTCTTCTCCCAAGAAATCGGCCTCTCCAGCTTCCGGTACCTCTAGATAAAAGAGATACTTACAGCAGTACCTGGAGGAGTGTCTCGTCGCAATTGAAGTAGTCCTTTTGCCTTGCGCTCAGCCATCTCAGCTGCATTGAGTCGACGGAGGACAGGTCTAGGCGCCAACGAGCAGGCAGAAGTGGCCTGGACGGCCGTCCCCGAGGTCCTGTCGGCCCTGCCACAAAAAGCCCTGGAGCGTGGGTCCACCGCTAGAGGCCGGTTTTGCGAAAGAGGAGGGAGGGAAGGGCCGACTCTGTTGGGGCGCCGCATAGGCGCAAACGGGAATCGCCCACCGTGGGTGAGGCTTTCAAAAACGGCTATAGTGCCGCCGTCCATCCACCTATTCTTCGCCTTACGTGAGCACCGCATGGCCTATGTGAGGGTCAATGACCGGTTGTGATGCACATCCTGGCCATGGTTGTCGTCAAATCAGAGATGTAGATGTCGATCTCCTCGCCGCTGGATAGGCACGAAACTAGAGATAGCAGGGATTAAAATTTTTGATTGAATTTCGCGACCGTGCACGTCTGCTTGAGGGATATGAGATCCTCCAATGCCCTACGTTGCATGAGAATGCTGAATCGGATAAGAATCATCATCGAACTGCCCCCAGTCGGTTCTGATTAGACAATACATTAGTGGACATGCCTAGATAACATATGTCTTGAACAAGTTCGATAAAAGGATGATCTTGCAAAACTAGGCTATTATAGCAGCATTAGTCAAGATAGTTAGAATTATGAGTACACAAGAAAATGAAGAAGGTGTGAATAGTTGAAGTTCTTCAAATAAAATCTAAACTCATCCGATGTTTGTGCCTATACATTCGTCTTATTATCTTCTTGTCTAAGGCCGTGGTTAAGGTCAAAAGGAGTGTTAGGTCGTGAGGCATTCTACCTAACTTATATGAGTTAAACTAGTAATGTGATGGGACAATGGAACATGTCTACCTAGCATGAGTCACCTTCCTAACCTTTATCAAGCACGAAAGAACGGATACGAATTATGATAGAAGGAATCAAGCAAGATGCAAATCAAGGAAGTCAGGCGAGAGTTCGAAAATAGAATCGAGGAAGAAGGTCAGTTATGTGGATGAGATCCTAGACTCTAATACTATATGTGGATGATGTAACTCTCCTAGAAGTTATTCTAAGTCCTATCTTCAATTCTATTTGCAGGCTCACAGCTAGTACAACTAAGTTGAAGTACTAACCGTGAGTTCGCAACCTTATGCGAAACAGGAACTGCATGGGCCACCATAAAAACTTGTCACGACTCGCACCCGCTTTTGGGTTACGAGTACGTGTCCAAGCGCAGCCTACGTTACAGTGTCGATGGTAGTACGCTGTCTATGATAAGCATTATCCATACAAGTACACAGTTCACATTTATCATCCATAACTAAGTTGTAACAAAAGATTAAACTCAAGTCTCAATAAATAATTTAAAGAAAGATCCATTATAACTCAGCTAGTCTCAGGAACAAACCCGCTAAAATAAATATAAAACCACTGAAACTAAAGTTCGCTAAGTTCACTAGCTAAGAATAACACGAAAAAGCATAAGAAACAAATATACTACTCCGTATCAGTAGAAGTAACCGGCATATTGGTAATGTCAGTGTTACCAAGGTACGTACCACAAACCTCGGGACAAACCACGTCGTCTAAAGCTGAAAAATAGTTATCCAGTCAGGATTGGAGCAAGATCACCATAACACTACGCTACACAATATAATATACAAGCACGCAGAATAGCAATAAGGAAAAGATGAATATGATATTATACAACAGAGACCACTATATCTTGGGAAACAGTTCAAGAGTATAATTATGACATGGAACAGTTGAAGGTATAATTAAGACACGAAGACAATACAAGAGAACTATGAATATAGGACAAACCTCTGGGCAAAATGTCAAGATGAAATAAATCGCGTGTACGGTGTATTTTAGAATACAAGTGTTCTGCATGTGGACGGGTTAGAACATCCGACAGTCGGTACGTGAGGTGCAACGACTTCTATCAACATTGACATTGGAAAAAAATTGTACATTGCGTATACCACATGCATACTAGTTGTATTCCCCCTCCCGACTCTCTCACAAGTAAACATGATCACTTTAACATTAACTTTAACTTTAAACATTGAACATTGAATATTGAAGATAGAACATTGAATGAAAATATTAAGTGAACATGTATGGTTATGGCAACAAGTATAACTCTCGTGCACCAATGATATAGAAGATAAGACTATCAATTTAAGGAAAAGAATAACATGCAACATAAAATAAAGGCAACATAGGTCATAGTGATACTTGCCTTGCTCCGCTAGATAATGAAGTCACAACTCAAACGTCGTAGACCGATCTACCCCGTCACATAAATAACCATAAGTTAGATTATGAAAATCCTACTCTAAAACCCTAGAAAGTGGCTACTAGTTTAACATAACTAATCCTATTTAATTCTGAAATAAATCATCTAGAAACTAATTTAATATAATATAATTCTGGAATTAAAATTAAATACTAATTTTTAGCGAAGGAAGATCACAGTTTTCAATTTGGAACCCGTAGCACGCAAATCAAGGCACATCGATGACTAAATAGTCAAACGACACAAACTCTACAACTTGAGTGAGCACCCTAGTAAATTTCAGTACCACGAGTGCACTGGAATTGACCGTGCCATAAAATCACGCTTTGGTCAAAAGATATCGCCGTTATGGCTATCCATGACCAAATTGATGATTTATTGAAAAAACCAAGTTCTACGAATTAATAAAAATATTGGATGAACTAATTAATTTCTGAAAAAAAATATGTCATAGAGCTCTGTGTTACTTTCCGAAACTTCAAACAGTTTGTGATTTTGTTTCTTAGTTCTCCCGGAATCTTGAAAACACCAAAACATGTCAAATTTCGGACAACTAGCACTCTACGAATTTTCAAGAAATTTAGGTTCAGAAATTATGAAAATAAATTAGATATTCAGAAAATATACCTCAATATGCTTCCAATAAAAAAACGGTGTACAAAAATCTCTTCTGGTTTGGCGACAATCACTTCGGGAATTTGAAGGACTCCTAGATGAAACCTCTCTCAAAATCGGCAGGAATTTAATTAGGGTTTCAAATATAATAATATATATATAGGAGAGAGAGAGAGAGAGGCGGTGCTGACTCATTCTAGCGCCGACATGTAGGCCAGGGGGTGGTTGACTGTGCTGATGACAGTATAATTAATTATTTAATTACAAAAAATTATTAAAAATTTATTTTAAGTCCAAATAAATCAAAATAAATTGCAAAAAAATCCAGAAAATTCCTAAAAAATTATAGAAAATATTTCTAAGCGTCTAGAATCTAAATAAAATATTTTAACACAAAATATCATCGTGTGACCTTGCAGTAAATTTTAAAAACCTATAAAATATAAATTCTATATGTTTTAATTATCTAAAAATTCTAAAAAAATCCAAAAAATCATAGAATATTCTAGAAAATATTTATAACCTAGTAGAGCCTAAATAAAATACTGGGTCCCAAAAATAACTTCGAATGGCCATATGGTAAATCATGAAAGTCAATAAAATATATAAATCCTCACAAAATAAATATTTAAAAATTATCTGAAATATCTAAAAATCATAATAAACTATAAAATAGCTATAGAATGTTTATACAACCTACCTAGCGGCTATATAACCATAAGATGGTCCTAACTTACCTGTGGGCGTAGGCATGACATCCTTGATCATAGAAATCAACCATAATCTAATCAAATAAAATTTTAAAAAAATCCATAAATTTTTAATCGGGGTGGATATGCCACACCAGAGTTCCTCACCGATGTCGCCTCGGTCTCCACGACGCTCGTCCCCCGTAGAAGTGGCGAGGGTCGGGCGGGTGGCGGTATCTATCGTTGTCACGGAAGGGGTCGCGGTAGTAGTCGTGGCGGAAGGGAGCCCTGCGTAGGGGTTTGCCGTAATGAACTCCTCCTCGCGGGGGGACAAAGGGGTCATGATGGGGTGAAGGGAGGACCCGCGGGGGGGCTGTCTGAGCGATGGAGGGCCGCGGGGGACTGTCAGGCCTACGGTAGGGCCGGTCGTGTCAGTACAGTCCCTGCTGGGGGCTGTCAGGCCCACGGGGGGCCTATCATCGACGTGCGAGTGTCCCCACTGTGGGCCGCCATTGCTATGTGAGACCTGCAGGGTGGTGAGGTATTGCGGCCAGTTGTGGTGGTTGTTGAGTTCGCGAGCAACACGTTGATTTTTGCGGTAAGGTCGGCGATGGCTGTGTTTATGGAGGCATGGGTTGCCACAGTACTCTCGGCCTGGGCGTCGAGACGACTGTGGATGTCATCGACAGTGGCCTTGAGTTGAAGGAGGCATTCGTCGTTGGATGGTGGTGTAGGCGCCATGAGGTAGGAAGGATCGACTTGCTCTGATACCAACTTGTTACACGCTTCTTCTAGCTTGACGAAGGCACACGTAACTGGTCGATGGAACGACGATGAGGAAGGTGCCATCGGATCTTATGACCTGCTGAGCTTGGTGTTGTGCCTTGTCGCAGGTACGGGCGCTTCTCAGATCAGAAGAACTACCGCCTATTTCTTTGATTAAACTTTTCTTTGATAATCTCTCATGAGAATTTCCACCTCTATATATAGATAGAGGGTGCTTACAATTACTAAAATTTGTTGGAAATGATAATATAAACTAAAGAAAAGAAAAGATAAGATAATTAGCAACTAACAAAAAGATAAAATAAACTAAAAAAAGATAAGATAATTGCCCAATTGGCTTGGTTGCCAAGTAATGCCGTCGGCTAGGTATGGGCAACCCTCGCCGATTCTTGTGTGTCTTTTCCCTTGAACGGTCCATGTGAGTAACGGATATAGGTTCACCCGAACCGACCGGTAACACATTCTATATAACATTTGAATAACAACTAAATCAATATTTGAATCACATCATTTCTGTCACATAATATTTGAATAACAAATAACTAAACCACATAATTTCTATAACCAGTAACATACATTTTAATAACCAGTATTTGAATATTTGCCACAAACCACACAACATTTCAAACTTCTTTACTTATTTCTGGAGGAAGCAAGGCAAGGCTCTCTTGGGGAAGTGAGAAGTATATACCCTTTGATGCTTTTGCTGTTTCAACAATCTCCTTTGCTTTGTCCTAGTCACCAATTATATTTGATAATTGTGGAATATGTTCCTCATAAAGCTATGATTTATTCTGTACATTTTGAAAGTTTGGCATATAAGTAGTTGTCATTAACAATCTTCACAAGCTCCAGGAAATACCATGAGTCCACTTCATACAGAATGAATTCAATTGATATTTTAGATCAAGCATATGAAAGTTAATAGTACCAGAGAATAAAATAAAAAGATATTGGCTACACTGGTGATAAGGTTGTCATTTATATAGATAGCTTTTAGGCAAGGGATGAGAACCCTTGTTCTATAGGGTACCTAAAAAATAGAGAAAAGGAATGCTAGCAGTAATAGTGACTACAACTAATGTAATTTGTATAACAAAAGTGTGCTTTTAGAAAATGATCTATCATGTAAGGGCATCATTTCAGTATTGACTAGAGCTCCTACAGTGATGGTTACACTATAAGACTAATACGCATGGTAAGTCAGAGCTTGACACAAGTACCCATAAGACAGAACCCTAGGTTCATTATAGACTTTTGGACTTAATTAATGAAGAGGAAGTAGTAAACACTACAAAGATATGGCCTATTTTTGAAGCAGACAGACATGGGAAATTTTATAAGAAACTACATAATAATAACCTCCAAGTGTAAAGTTTGTACCAAGTTGAGCAAGATAATCCTAGGCCACTATCAGGAAATCATCCCAACAGTAGGAGTGTCGCACCTCAATGAGCATATTCTAAATTTAGACCCGATAGAGGGAAATTTTACTTTATATAAAGGTAAAAAGAATATAAGATCAAAATAAGATAAAGAGAATGATGTCAATGAAAAAGTGAAATGTTATTGGTACCAGACAAGCATATGTTCAGAGGATACAAATGAGAGGCAGGCAAGCATTAAAGTGGTAGAGGAAAAACCAAGACCTAGATATCCCTATTGCACGAACACGGATAGGATACGATATTATACAAACATGGTACCAACTTTGGGGTCCTTACGTATTTTGAATGTTTGTATTGCATCCCAAAATGTGTCCAATATAAACACATAATCAATTTTTGGAGTCCCCGTGTGTCGCAATTTCTTCATATTAGCAAATAATACTAAAGGAGAAGACATTGACTGATACCTGGAGAAAAAATATTCTTAATTTGGAGAAAAAAATGACTTGGACTGATAACTGGTCTGGAAAAATGACTTGGACTGATACATGTGGACTGATATTGAAGTATAACACATGGACTGATACTTATCTATAAGTGATGACTTTATTTGGAGAAAAACTGTTCCGATGGGCAAAAATGAGTCACCTCAATAACTTTCAGAGTCAAAGAGAGAATATTATGTTAGGGTTATATACTAAAAGTATCACTTTTGTAGTAACCTTTTTTCCTTAAATTTTGAATGAGAATCATATGGGCAAATGTTTGCATATTGTATTTGTTGCAAGTGTTAATACAAATGTCTGATATTCTATCACTACTAAAATAACCCATTTTAGCGACGTCAGGAGACGTCGCTAAAAATGGAAAATACGTCGCTAAAACCTATTTGTGACGTATTTAGCGACGAAAAACGGACGTCGCTTATATGCAAGTCACAAATGGAAATTTAGTCGCTGAACGTCGCTATTGGTGACGCGGCGTTCATTGTCGCTAGACGTCGCTAAACGGAGCGACAGATAGCGACGTATCACTACGTCGCCAACGTTGCGACGTAAAGCGACCACTAGCGACGCTGTATAATTTATATATGATGACATGGCATGGCAGCCACGTGGGCAACTTAGCGACGTCTACCGACAGATTAGCGACGGACAGTAGCAACGTCTAGTGACGTGACGTCACTATGTAGCGACGTATAGCGACTTCTACATTACGTCGTAGGACGTCACAGAACGTCGCTATACGTCGCAGATATTATAAAAAAATTTAAAAAAAATATAATTGATATTTTTGTTATGCTGTGTGTCTGTGTTTACAGTGTGTGTGAAGTGCAGTGTTCGAACCATCGACAGTTTCGCTTACTGTTCTATGTTTTATCTTGGATAGAAAGAGCAACAGTTCAGGATGCACTTCTCAGAGCTTCCGCTTCACGTCCTTCACCTTCTCGGGAACCTTTACGACGTCCCGAGAAAGTGAAGGACGTGAAAATGAAGCTCTCGATCCTCGCCGCCCGGTGTGGTGGATAGAAATAGGTCCTCTGCAAGAAGTAAAATACAAAAGTTGTATAATATACACAAATGATTATTAAAATTTAAAAATAAACAAATTTTTTACCTTGAAGTGGGCGAACCAAAAGGCCTTCCTATCTGCGGGAGCATCTGAGTAGTTGAGCCAAGGCCCACCATAGTTCTGCCTCAGAAATTGCCCCAGCTGTCTCTGTACTACAGAAGGCCGATATCTATACAATAAATTTTTTTTATGAATATATATGTACATATAATCATTTGAGAAATATATATTAATTAATTAACTTACTTCATAGGCCCGTCCGTCCAAATCTCCATATGCGTCTCGCCCGAAGGAGCGCAGGGAGGGTCGCTCTCACCTCCTGCCTGGGCAGGTTCAGTCTGATCGCCGGCCTCCATATGCTCGGCGTCGGCTCCCCCCATAGAGTCGTCGACAGGAGGAATATTGGATGGGGGATCGGGGATGCTGGATGACGAGGGATCAAGAAGGCTGGACGACGAGGGAGGAGTCGGCAACCTGCTGGAACTGCCCTATCCCGGTAATGGACCGGGAACAGAACGGTACAATGGCGTACTCGGAGATGAGGATGAGGGTATGGAACTGCCGTCTCCATCCCCAGCCCGAGGCTGACGGGACTGGCTAATATATAATCCTCCGCGTCGTCCTTCTGGTCTAGTCATACCTGATAATAACATATGACAATAAAACAAAAATACATATTTATATAATAGACATCACAGATTTTTGAAAAATATCATGGTCACAGATAAAAATGTCACTAAAGTGTCACAGATTTATTATTACAAAAATATATATTTATATGATAGACATCACAGATTTTAATCCTCTTCTGAAAATTCATCTAGTTCGTTTAGCTCATCTTCTTCTTCTTCTTCTTCCTCCTCTACATCTTCACTTTCATCTGCATCTTCCTCTTCAGATAATTCTACTTTTTTTACACAATTAGATGTGTAATGAGGAACTTCGTCGTGTCTACTTCTATAATATTTGTTACAAGAGGTAGTTCATCCTGTTGATAAGCTATATCGTCAACCTCAAAGGTATTTCTAGCTTTGGTCTTGCATACTTCCCACCAGTCTGACCTTGTTGTTCCCCGTTTAGGATAACTTGTGAAGTACACGAGCTGAGCCTGACTTGATAGGACAAATGGTTCATAGGCTTGATATCGACGCCGATAGCTTATATCAACAAGACCGTGCTTGTCTACTTTCCAATCCTGACCTTCAATCGGATCGAACCAATCACACCTGAATAACACAATCTTAGCAGGCTCTATTCCATAACTATATGTCAGCTCCACGATCTCCCGTAGCATGCCATAGAAATCGTTGCCCGTATCAACATCTTTCTAGTTCGAAGATCTGATACACAAACAGCTGCTTTTGGTGGAGTCGAGATCCACAAAGTTGTCTCTGATCGGACAAGTTGTTGACTTGAACCTAAACCCATTAACACAGTAGCTTGGCCATATTTTTGCAGCATAAATTGGTCCCTTGGCTAGCGTTCTAATAGACTCATTCTCAAGTCTTACGTATGGACGATCGACCTAAATATCACGAAAGAAGCAATTAAGCTCATTCTAAATCAAGTGCATATACAGAAATGTAATTACAGAGTTCTCAAGTCTTACATATACACTCAACCATGATGGAAAATAATGCCTCATTTCTTGTTCTAGTTCTTTTTCTGTTATGTGTGGCCTACCTGACCTCACATCATCAATAAATATGCTGAAAACAACATCGTGCAATTAATGTAATAATATTATTTTCAACACTATTAAAATAATGTAGACGTATTATTTACTTACCCCTCCAGTTTCTCTACTTCCTTCTCGTCGTAGTTGAGTAATACATACACCTGAGCAGCCCTTAGCTCATCATCGTTCAGATATCTCTTCTTTATTTTACCCGATGGCTTTCCTGGAGCATTGAATACCTTCAGTGTTGTATCATTACTTTCATCATCTCCGTCGTCGTTTCTGGAAGCTCTCGTTCTATTAGTTGCAACATGAGGCTTGAAATACATCGAACAAAAGTTTGTAATCTCCTCGAGAACATAGGCTTCACAAATAGAACCCTCGACCCGTGCCTTATTTTTCACCTTTCTTTTTAGGTGATTCAAATGTCGCTCGAACGGGTACATCCATCGATATTCGACGGATCCACCAACACGTGCCTCATAGGATAGATGAATCGGCAAATGCTCCATAGAGTCGAAGAATCCAGGAGGAAACACCCTCTCTAGCTTGCATAGTATTACCGCAATGTCCTTCTCTTGCTTTTCTAGAAGATCAACGAGTAATTTCTTAGAACAAAGATCCCTGAAGAATATGCTAAGCTCCGTCAATGGATCCCAAACTGCCTGCGGTAAGAATTCCCAAAATGCAATCGGAATTAACCTCTCCATGAATACGTGACAGTCGTGGCTCTTCATACCCGTCAATTTGTTTTCCTTCGGATCGACACATCTTCTCAGATTTGACACATATCCGTCTGAAAATTTTAGGCCCTGGATCCACCGACAAAGTCTCACTTTATCCTCCTTGTCCAGCGAGAAAATTGACTTCGACAGGAACTGTTTTCCATTCTGCTGTATCAAATGCAACGCAGGGCATTTGCATATTTCTTCTAAGTCCAACCTGTCCTTGGGATTGTCTTTCGTTTTTTCCTTTTACGTCCATCACAGTATTAATTATGTTATCAAACACATTCTTCTCAATATGCATGACATCAAGATTATGTCTGATCAGATTGGTACTCCAGTATGGCAGATCTCAGAATATGCTCCTTTTTGTCCAGTTATGATCTCTACCAAATCCATCACACTTGTACCCAATTGTAGGCCGGAAAGTCGTTGATGGTCCACATAAGGGTTGCCTTCATCTGAAAATTCGGCTTTCTGGATACATCGTACGTGTTAGCGCCTACTTCCCATAACTGATTCAACTCATCTATCAAAGGCTGTAAGTACACGTCAATATTCCTCTTAGGATTGTTTGGACCAGAAATTATAACGGTTAGAAACATGTACTGAGTCTTCATGCACATCCAAGGCGGTAGGTTATACGGAGTGACAATCATAGGCCAGCACGAATACTGGGATCCCGAAAGACCAAAAGGAGTAAAACCGTCAGAAGATAGTCCCAACCTGACATTACGCGGATCTGAAGCAAAATCAGGATACACTCGATCAAAGTGCTTCTACACTTCTCCATCGGATGGGTGATCCAACACTCCTTCAATCTGTTCTCGCATATGCCAACTCATATTTTTGGCCGTCTCTTTCACCATAAATAATCTTTGCAACCGCGGCGTTAAAGGCAAGTAGTGCATTGAATCGGTCGGTCTTCTTGCACCGGTAGACCTTCCTGTACTAGTTGTCTTATAGCGATCAGTACCACAAATCTGCACATATCTGCATCCTTGTCGTCTTTGTAGTACAACATGCACCCATTGCGACAGGAATCGATTTTCTCGTATCCCATCCAGAGCGATCTCACCATCCTCTTAGACCGGTATAAGTCTTTAGGCAACTTAGCACCCGCCGGCAAGATCTCTATAATCAACTCCAACACTCGGTTGTAGCATTCTTGCGACATGTTAAAATCTGACTTAATGCTCAACAGTCTTGTAACCACCTCCAACGGTGAATGATCCTCACAACCAGGATACAATGGAGTCCTTGCATTCTCCAGCAACTCCATGAACTGTGCAGCATCGGCGTTCGGTGCCTCCTCAGGTGCATCATGATGAAACTAGGCCTCGCAGCGTCGAAAACCATGTTCACGCACCCGTCGTCGTATGCATGATTATCTGAAACAAAATTAGGTCCCGCATGCATATACGGCTCAATGTAAGGCTTCGGCTCTGATGCTAAAGACACAAGTTCTCCGTGTGCGGTCCACTGATAGTAATTAGGCGTGAAACCCCTCGAGTACAAATGATATGTCACTTCCACTTCTGGATAATATTTCACGTTATGACATTTTACACACGGACACTGAATTTTGGTGCCGTCCATGTACTGAGGGAACGCCTTAGCAAACTGCAGGAACTGCTCTACTCTCGCTATGTATTTATCCCGCACACCACACATATCATCAGGACGACGATTGTACATCCATGAACGATTCCGCAAGTAGTAATTCATATCCATTTGGAAATAATTCTGCAAAGATGGACACACATTATCCAATAGGCACAAATTCATATATTATGTCTTATTATGGGTCAAACTAAGTTGTACTAAGTCAAACAAAGTCAAACAAGGTCAAGCTAAGTCAAACAAAGTCAAACAAGGTCAAACTAGGTCAAGGGTTGACCTACAGTTGACTTTGTCAACTCTTAGTCCAATCTAGGTCAGATGTTGACTCTACTTTGACTTTCAGTCAAAATAGTCAACCTACGGCCGATACCGATACAGTTTGGCATGTTCCGATCCGATACAGACCGATACCAAATATTGACCGATACCGACATTGGGGGTCTTTGTTCCGGTCAATTCGGCAAAACCAATTGGTAAGGGTGACTACTATTTCATATAATTTCAAAACTACTAAGAAATAATGCTGAAATACTTAAAATTATGCCTAAATATATATAATATATATTTTTTAAATGTAAATAATTTATTAATAATTATTTGTTTTCTGATACCAAAGTTCGATACTCCGATACGATAACGCCGATACTACCGATATCGCCGATACCAATACTCATAGGAATAGTCCGATACCGATTCCGATACCGATATTGTGAACCTTGGGTATATATCGTCAACATTTCAGATTCTTAAAATGAATTTCAAATGGATTTTGGATTGTATATATATGTGTATTTGTGTGTATATCATGGTTTAAAGTATCGGCCGATACCGATCCGATACGGCCGATACCGAGACGGTTTGGCAAGTTTCGATCCGATACCGACCGATACCAAATATTGATCACTACCGACATTGGGGGTCTTTGTTTCGGTTAATTCGGCAAAACCAATCGGTAAGGGTGACTACTATTTCATATAATTTCAAAACTACTAAGAAATAACGCTGAAATACTTAAAATTATGCCTAAATGTATAAAATATATGTTTATAAATATAAATAATTTATTAATAATTATTTGTTTTCCGATACCAAAGTCTGATACTCCGATACGATACCGCCGATACTACCGATATCGCCGATACCAATACTCATAGGAATAGTCCGATACCGATTCCGATATTATGAACCTTGGTGTATATACATTATATACATATATATTTATATATGTATTTGTGTGTGTATGTAAGTGTGTGAGTATATATATACATGTATACATATGTATTTGTGTGTGTATGTAAGTGTGTGAGTATATATGTATTTGTGTGTGTATGTAAGTGTGTGAGTATATATACATGTATATACATTGTATACATATAGTCCGATACCGATTCCTGTACCGTCCCCTGCCCCCCTCCCCCTACCCCTGCACCCACCCCAACCCTCCCCTGCCCCCCTCCCCCTACCCCTGCCCCACCCCAACCCTCCCCTGCCCTCCCTCCCCTGCCCCCCACCCCATACCCCTGCACCCACCCCAACCCTCCCCTTCCCCCCTCCCCATACCCCTGTACCCACCCCTGCACCCTCCCCTGCCCCCCTCCCCCTAGCCCTGCACCCACCCCAACCCTCCCCTGCCTCCCTCCCCCTACTCCTGTACCCACCCTAACCCTCCCCTGCCCCCGGGTACCCCCACCCCTCCCTCCACCCCTCGACAGTAAGACCCCCTACCCTCTGCACCCACCCCCACCCCTCTCTCCCCCTTCGACAGCTAGGGTTAGGGTCTCGTGTCCGTGTCTGTGTCTAGATAGCTAGGGCTAGGGTTAGGGTTTACCTGAGGAGGGTGGCTTCGTCGGAGGATGGAGGCGGCGAGAAGGGTGGCTTTGTCGGAGGAGGAAGGCGGCGAGGAAGGCTCCTTCGTCGGAGGAGGGAGGCTGGTCGCCGGAGGGAGGGGTCAACGGGCGAGCGGGGTCGCCGGGGGGAGAAGGGGGAGGGTATCGCCGGAGGGAGGGGTCGTCGGAGGGGAGGGTTCACCAGGGGGAGAGGGGAGAGCGGGAAGAAAAATTTTGGGTGAAAATTTTATGATTTCGACCGGGCCAGGAACCCTATATGAAATACAACAGCGACGCATAAATTATACGTCGCTAAACGTCGCAATACAGCGACGTAAAATGGACGTCCGTCGCAAAATGTCGCCCATCAGCGACGTAACTTATACTACGTCGCTGAACGTTTCTACACAGCGACGGACAGCGACGTGTAACACAAGAAGTCGCTATCGGCAATTATCAGCGATGGGTATTTCCGCCGTCGCTAATATACGTCGCTATTTTAGCATATTTTAGTAGTGTATATTGTAGATAATATGGTGTGTGGTGCCACACAGGAGATCTTATTATCAGTTCCTTTGGAGTATATAAATAGTTCACAACCTAGATGGACTTGGACAATCTATTAAAAAGGTTGTATAGTGTAATATGGTATTAGTCTATCTTGACTATAGGTTTACACTAGTATACTTTGTGTGTATTGAACAAGACCTTGAGGTTGTTCTCTTTATACTGACTACATAAGTGAACAAACACCTCTGTTATTATGGATGCTTGTGCTCTTAATCTGGATATAATAACAGACATGTATATGCAGTGTGTATTACTTTGACTCATGAAAGTGTGAGATTCATTATGGGTCAACAACCTCTATGAATTGGGTAATAACATTGTATGTATGATGGGTTGTTGATTATAAATGGAATCTATGTCCCGATACATCAGGTTGATGATGTCCCCTTAAGGAGCTCATAAGAATTGTCATGTAAACCCTACTGGTGAATTATATCCGACATGACAAATAAAGTTGAGCGGTACTACTTAAGGATAAAAGATGTCGAATCAATATAGTTGTCAGTAACTTAATTTGATCGATAGACATTCGATATCTTAACATAGGGAGCCAAACGAGCATATAATAAAAGAAGCCCACAAACATAATTTAGGATTAGGGAGGTGCAACATTAGCTCATTAGTGGACCGAGCTATTGTTAATGGGCCTGGATTGTGTGTTCGGGCTGAACACGGGATATCCAGATCCGTTAGGAGGCCTTACCCTAATTTTTCCTCATGGTCCCTGCCGTAGCCTATATATATATATCCTCTATTCTCTGGCCGCCAAATTACTGATCAGAAATCTGAAGCTTTCTCTAAATTCGTGATTCATGTAAGGAGAGAAAGAGAGGGCGCTCAAGGAGAAGAAAATGTTGGAAGATCATCGCCCACACGACGTCCAACTTGAGGAAGGAATACGTACAGAAGATCTTGGGGTCGTCCGCTCGAGATTGCCAAGAACTACTTGTCTTCTTCCTGCCGCAGGTATAATTCGTGAACCATAGTTTCCGCCTATGAAGGGTTAGAACACGTATTAAATCTGTTTAACTTTCTATCGATCAATATGCACACTGAAGTAAGGGTCCTGGGAATCCCCAGTTCCATCATATTATACCTCTTGAAGTTTTGTCATGTAGTTTGCATTCAAGATGGATATCTTTGAAGGATTAATGAGCCCCTTAGAACCCATCGTGTGTGTGTGTGTATATATATATATATATATATATTTGTGTGTGTATATATATATATATATATATATATATATATAGAAAAATATATATATAGGAAAAATCTTCAATACATCCCATGGAAAAATTTGTATCGATACATCCCAAATCTGAACCATTGGATGTTGATCCAATGGTTCAGATTAAATAAGTTTTTTTGGACTATTAATATAGTAGGGAACATCATTTAATGCTGATTTTGACTTTTGACCTCTTGGTAACTTGCTAGTATTGGTCATTCTTCACTTTAATTTTTTCAATGAACACCCTAAATTAACTCATATTTACTTTCTCTTTCGTCCATCCAATTTAATATTTTGTGCATCTACGCATATATAACAATAATTATGCATCTACGTATAAATTCTGCAATTTGTTTTTTCATCTAACAATTTAATATTTTGGTTATAAATCTACATGCCATGGTGGTGGTGGAAGTAGAAACGAAGATTAAGAAAGAAAAAAGAAGAAGGTCCGGTTCACGACGGACGTCGTTGAGCCCTCCTCGAATAATGAGGAGTACTAGTGGCACCGCTCTTGCAGGCTCCCGGCTTAGTAAAATTTACTGTCCATGCCATTGTCAGAAAAGTAAATTAATCAATAAAAAATTAACCGACTGTTTAATTAATTCCTCCTGGAATTAAACCTCTTCTATAGTTCCTCCAATTGTTAATCATGATAACCTTTCATGATAACCTTTGTTGTCATTTCATTGTTAGTCCCAAAATTTATTTGTCTTTCCACCTTCCTTACTTTTTGTATTTTTCTCTTGTTATATATTCAATAGTTTTCTTGTTTCAACCATTATTTATTCTGAAATACATAGAATAGTTTTCTTATTTTATTTTGTAGTACTGGAGAAAGATGTTGACTCATAAAGAAGATGTAGAAGAGGTAGAAGATTGGATGCCAGCTTCAAATGAAACCTTTATTCCACGTATGATGCACAAGTATGAAAAACATCTGTCGAAGATTTTAGCTCAATTTGTTTCGATCAATTCTAAGCTTTGTTCAATCGAACATGAACAAATCAATATATCTCGACGTCTAGAAAAAATAGAAGAATCTTTCGCTTTCAAGAAGGCATCTTCATCTTGAGTAATTAATATTGATGAGGAGGTTGACAATGAATCTTCTGATGAGGATGAGAAGCTAGAGAAAGTTTGAAAAACAATCAAGCAAATTTTCGATAAACTCCCTCTAAAAGAACCCGACCTTAGCAGTTCTTCGAAAAGTATATGAGGGAATTTAGTACCGGTCACACCTTTGAAAAGTCTAACAAGAAGTTCAACCTCAAAGCCTAGCGAGTGGAGTAGTAGTTGTTCGAGATTTTACAATTATATTTTTGCGGATGGTGAACCTAACGAGTAAGTAATATGAGTTTTCATTTAATTTCAACAGTTTATTTGTTTTGTTTTCCCTAATTTATCTGTTTCTTTTCTTAGCGAAATAACATTATCTTGCAACAAGCTTTATGTGACTCGGGCTGAGATGAAGTCCATTTCTCTATGAAGGAGAATTAAAGATGGGGTATGTAGATAGTATATTTTTTTTAGATGCCATCTATGTTTACTTCGATTCCATTGCTAATTTTTTAATGAGATACTCAGATTGTTAGCACGGTATTGATGCCATCAATGTTTACTATGATAAAATCGTTATTTTTTAATGAGAAATACTCAGATTATAATCATGGTCTCTGCTCTTCTCACCGCGGAGGAACGAAGAAGAACTGTCAATAAAGCTAATGTATGGTATCTACCAGTAAAATTAACGGTGATTGAGCATTTTATTCTTTAATGATTATGCATTAACAATTTTATTTGTTTGTCGTTCGTAATGTATTAATTGATGTGCATGTAGAGAGCAACGTTACCTCCATCTAACAAATCTCTTCATGAAATATGAAAGAAGTGCAAATATTTCGAGTATTATATGAGATCTTTAAGCATTTGTAATGAGGTATTAATTTATTTCTGTTTAAAATTAAAACTCCAATTTACTGAAAATTGATTAATTTGTTTTACCTAATTAATCTTGATTCAGATATATATACTCATGCTTGTGTCTGACCACTATACTCTTGCAAGAGTTTTGGTTAAAACAAAGACGATTGAAGTTTTGGACTCCCTTGCATCTACAGATGTGGCGATTTATAACAAAGCAGTCATAAAAGAAATAGTAAGCTCATATTCATAAATTTTTATGAATTGCGTACTAGATTCACGATATACTAATACATATTGTATTATGGTAATTGTAGCTTTTAAATTTGGATCTCTTTCTCGAGGAAGAGATTTGGAAGTTGAGAGATGCTAGGTTCAACTTTTCTACTTTCTCCATAATCCATCGTCCTTATGTTCCCGCCAGGACAATACATTTGATTATGGTATTTTTGTAATTTTATTCATGAAAGATGAATGTAGTTTGGACTTTCGTTCTTTCGATGTAAGTATGAAAATATGTCTTCAAATACTTACACTTTTAGAGCAATATTTTTGATGTTATGTTTGTTATATGCAGTTCGATTCAGAATTGGAAAGACGCAAAGTTGCTGTATGGATTGCATCTTCAAAGCACAATGCAGAAGAATCCAAATTGCGCAGCAATATAATTAAGCAGCAAAGGTCAAAAAGAGTCCACTCTGATGGGTGAAGATGGAAGATAATGATTTTATTTTTATCTAATGAAATATTTTCATTTGTTTTGTAACAAATGGTTAGGAATAAAGTTTTGTGGAGTTATAATGTTCTTAAAATGTGTGATGAAAATTATATCAAAATGAACCCTTGTCTCGTAATTTCTACAACCGTAGAACTCTTTATCTTGGCAGTTGAGTAAATTAAGATCTCGCGAGTTCCTATAGGATTTCTGGTATTAATATTTCATAATCTTGCTAGATCGTTTCATAATCTTGCTGCTGTATAATATATCTTTTTGTCATGAAGAAGTTTCTACTGCATTTGGAACAATTTTATGGAAAACCAATAATGTAAGTTGGGTAAATGAAAAAAGAAAACAACAGTACATAACGAGAATTAAATCAACGACGTATCGCTTAGTTCATTTGATTCCGTTGGCTCTTTCTCGGTAGTTCGCTTCCGTAATTTACAATTACAAAAATCGTGACCCGATTTTCTATAAACTCTACAAATTTTAGGCTTGGAGATAGTCTGCCTTTCTTTATTTTGGCTTTATTTCCCTTGAGAAGGCCTTCCTTTTGTTGCTACCGGGTTTGGCTCTTTAAAAGCTTCATGCACTCCACGAACTGCATTAGCTACCATTTTTTCTTCTTCTCCAATATCGGTCACCATTTTTTGCAACTCAATCAGCACAGTTGACGTCAACTATGTTCCCTCCTCTTGAATTTACTTGATTTTTTTACAATAATACGTAAATAGATTAACTTTTTCATTAATACCACCATACCTTCTACTCTCAATCCTGTCTGGGTGTATGAATCTCCTTTCTATGTCAGGTCCAGAGAGATAACTCTCTTTGCAATCCTTCAGCTAACGAGTTTTTACCAAGTTCTTTAGAATATCTAACAATTGCAATCTCTTCATTGCTAAAAAATATGCCTACAAGGAATCTCCTTGGTCTTCATCTACAAGCAGTTACAGTTTATGTTATTATCGATACGATAAAATGTAACCTTCCAGTTTAGATTGTTTGTCGACAAATACTTTGGGATAGTGCAAACTTCTGCCTCTCTTATGATGTGAAGGTGGACAACACTATATTTACCAGAACGTGTGATTTTATACCTTACCTCTATAAACACTTTTTTAGTATAAATTGCTGCAAATTGATCTTCTATTACGACCATGCTAGTTTGTTTCAAAACTGGCGTTGAGAGTTTATTAGTAGCATACTTACTTATCTGGCCGTAACGTAAGGCCGCCAAACCCTGGTCACAATATTGAAGGGCCTTCCATAGTGACAGCTTCTCATTTAAAAATCTTTTTAGAAATGCGTTCATTGATTCACATCTATTTGTTGCAGTAGAACCACCAAAATAATTTCCACAAAGGAATGTGTCCACCCATCGATGCCTCGTTCTGTACAAAGCACTGGTCCACTCATTGTTCTCTGCATTATAATCCCTTAGTATCTGTTGCTAACAGTTTTCAAATTCTTTAACTGAATAGTACTTGTTTAAAAACATGGACAATAACAAAATTTTTAAAATTGTAACAACAGCATTCTTCAAAGTAAAGTACCAAGTGTGAGATGTACATTTTAATCAGATTACTTAATTCTTTTGCAAAACCATCTCGGTGTACATGCTTGGTTGAATTGTTTAGGCTATGCCATGAGCACGTTCGATGAACTACGCTGGATATTAAATCCTCAATTACTTTATTCATGGATCTACAACCATCCATGAGAATCGTCTCTAGTAATTTGCCATTCATACACTCTTGGAATTTTTATAAAACCCAAGAATATGTCTCAACAGACTCATTATGGATCAATGCAAACCCAAACATACAAGTCATTGTATGATTGTTTGTACCCACTAGAACCACCAAGCCATTTGACATATATTTGTTTTGTATGTAGAATCAAATGCTCGTGAATCTCCAAATAATTCGTAATCGAATCGACTTGCACCGTCAGCCCAAAAGAGATGGGCCAATCTGGAATCTTCATCGACCTCGTACGCGTATAAGAAATCTGGGTCAATGTCCTCCTTAGCTTAAAGAAATGTAAGTGTTGTCGTAGCATCAACATCGTCTAGTGCTCTACTATATTTAGCTAAAGTATTGTATAAACCTTTTTTCGTCCATCCAACCTTATCCCAGCCACCATTCTGGTGGACAAATAAATTCCATACCTCTGAAGTCGTCATCCCGGATTGTTTCATCAGCTTAGCTTGTTCCAATTATGCGGCTGATATCTTACGATGGAATCTCAAAAAAACTGTTCCAAAATCATTCGCCAGATTGTGGTTGTGATGTACTCAAAATTTTTTGACAACCCACAGCTTTGTAGAAATGTTGTACCCAATACAAAAAATTGCTTTACAACCACTTCTGCTTTCATATCTTAGCTCACGAACCCTGTTAGGAGCTTTAATGTATTTCTTCTGTCTGAATCCCGCATTCGAACAACACCAACTACGGACTACTAGCATCCCAGATTTGTTTTTCTTTACTTCGTTCTTTCTAACACTGAAACTAACTGTTTTTGAATATATCCGGTAGAATATCTCTGCTTCTTCAATAGAGTTGAACTCTAAGCCAACAATATCTTCATCTAAGAGATTCCTTGGATCTTTGTTAATGTTGGCAGACTCCAATATTTTTTCATCATCGCTGCATCAAAATCCATTGGAGATTCACCATCATCCCTAAAAACAGAACTAAAATAAGTATGAGAAATCAATGTAAAAATATAATACATTTCTTAAATCTATTAGAAAAGGTGAAGCGAAATAACTTATCGTTGTTTGCGTTGATGTCATTATCATCGTTAGGATGCATTTCTCCGTTCGTTTCTTCCTCTTGTTCTTTATCGTCTCCATGTTAACAGCTTCCAATATTTGTTCATATAATTCTTCCAGTTGACCCTAAATTTCTCCATCTGACACCGCTATTGAAGCAAAGCTTTCTTTATCAACTAATTCTTCTATATGACCCTCAATTTCTCCATGTTTCACTGCCATTGAAGAAAATAGAGTGTGTTAGAAACCAACAGAGGAAACCTAGGACAAGAAACAATACAAATAGAAGAAATGCTTGAGTAATCCTAAAAGCGTGCATAATTTAAAAAACAATTTCCAACACAACCTTTACATCTTCTGTGTACATGTTTTATTGAATTGTGTAGGATAAAGCATGCAGCAGCATTTAATGCTACGTTTACTAGTGTGTAATTTTTTTCCAATGATATAGTATTAATAGCAACATGCATATCATATCTTCACTTTCCCCCCCAAAAAATTTAATTAGTGTTATCCTCCATCCTTCATAACCCACTAGGAAACAATTAATATAAAGACCCATCCCCAATCTATCTGCTAAACTAGAAATCGTAGCCCATCGAGCTCCCATGGAACACTCTGCAACACAGGTAATGGTGGTGGTTCTATCTTCCACTCTCTCTTCTATTTTTAAACTGTTACGTGGCAAAATAATATTTTTCATTTTGTTTGGTTTAGGAGAAATGTCAGTTATGTTTGAAGAACACTCACCTTGCAGATGATAGTTCGTTTTTGAGCTCACCTTGCAACATCGGAAACTGCAAGGGGATTAGTTACCTTTCGAAGTCAAATACGAAGGCAAATTCTGGTAGGAAATTTCTGAAGTGCCCCCTCTACTTGGATTTCTAGTGGCTGGATGTTGCTATATTGGAAGCCAAATATGGAAGTTCATATTCAACGATTCGAAGGAAAGGTTGTTTCACGTGTGATGACTTGGTCATTGGAAGAAACAATGCCCTTGGGAAGAAACCACTTGCCCTAATCCAATTTGTGGAGGAAAGAGAGATATCTTTGTGTCAAAGAGGAGCCACAGCAAGGGAAGAAGATTCTTACAATGTCGGAAATACAACTGTGCATTCCAATGGTTGAATGAGGCTACTGTTAGTGATAGTAACAAGACTGAGTCTGGAGTTCCTGTGCAAATTATAGTGAACACAACTTTAGAACAGTTGTGTGAAACATTTGGGGAAGAACTGGCTATGTAAATCTGAAATCATGTACTTTATCAGTTATATGAATGGAAAAAACTTTTTTTAGACAAGATTCTTCAACTTGGTTTACGCTGCCAGCGACACGTTATTGATGGGATCTAAGTGAAAGTTTAATTTAATAATAATTATACTTTTCCTGTCAATGTTATTTTTAATACTACCTTAATTTTAATATTTGTTACTATAACAAAATATTTTTGACACTATTTTTGGCACTTTTTTAAGACAACATTCTTCAAGGTGTGGTCTATGCTGCCAGATAAATTTTGTTGATGGGATCTAAATTTAATAACAATTAATAAGTAATCTTTTACTTTGGAAAGTGATATCTACACCCATTAAACAATTAATAAAATAACTTACTTTAAAAATTGCTTTTTGATGGCATCCTGAATTTTTTTGAAGCACTTCCCCACCATAATACTTGAAATACAAAAACGTCTATATATTGACTACTAGTGAAAAATTAATTTTATCCCATGGTGCGGCCATCGATCTCGTTTGTCTTTGCAAAATATTGGGAAAGGAGGGACAATCATCGTTCTCGTGGTCCTGTACTCTGAGAACAAAATAAAATCAGTAAAAACCCTAAATAAAAAAAAGATGAAGACTAGGTTGTCGACAACATATGAAGCATATTCTTAACAGTCCTTAACTGGGCAAGAAGGTCTAGTATACCAAATCCTTAACGAAGAAAGAAGAAGAAGAAGAAGAAGAAGAAGAAGAAGAAGAAGAAGAAGGAAAAAAACGAGTCGTGCAACAAATCCATAACAAAATAGAAGGAAGAAGGAAAAATAAGAAGAAAAGGAGGTCAGTGAGAGAGAGTACCTACGAGAGAGAACCCGAGAGAGAGAGAGAGAGAGAGAGAGAGAGGAGAGAGAGAGGGAGAGATTGGAATAGTCCCACGGGCGAACTAAAATGAAAAAATTGGACGCTTCTTTTCCCGGGTTTGAGCTTCTTCTTTTTTCCATAAAATTATGCTATCAAAAATGCTATTTGGCTCCCAAAAATCTTGGAAGATGTGATCTCCCATGACATGGCATGGTGATATGGCATGGTGACATGGCATAATTTATTGTACACCGTCATAATTCTGGTGATGTCTATTTTAGGTAGATTTTGGTTTTTCCATTAGCCTTAATTAGCATTGATTTAATTAGTATGCTATTAATGTAAGAAACTCAGAAGTTATCAATATTTACCATCATTATTATTGCTTTTATAATTTGTTTGGTTATGTACATCATGAATGTACATAAATGTTTTTTTTGTTCTTTTCTTTTGATTCGATTTATTAGTGGTGGAAGTATAAAGAACATGAGACTGTTAATCTCGGAGCCTACTATCTTCCATTGATATAGGAAATAATGGTTCATGTAGGATACTACGTTTATATCCTTTTTTTTCTGAAGAAGAGAGGTTTTTTTAACCCATTATATGTTCATTACCATCCTTTTTTTGGCCTATTTATAGCAGCAATTAGATTCAAGATATTCATTTTTTTATTAAGCCAATAGCAATGAACATTTCTTAATAGCATACTAATTACAGCAATTCTAAATAAGGCGAGTGGAATAATCAAAAACTACCTAAAATAAACATCACTAGAATTACGATGGTTTATAATAAATTATGATATGTCACCATGCTATATCACCATGCCATCTCTTATTATGTGGCATCCGACATGGCAGTTGACATGACATGTTTTAACCGAAAATATTAATTACCCAAATTTTTTTATATGTTAATGCTAATGCTAATTTTAATCTAATGTTAATATTAATTTGATTGTTAATGTCAAATTAATGTTAATTTAATTAATTTAATATTAATATTAATATTAATATTAATATTAATATTAATATTAATAATCATGTTAATTTGTTGAATTAACATTACTGTGATCGGACCATATGTTCGACTGAAAGCAATAGGTTCTGCTCGGTATGGTTCGATCAAAGGAGATTGGTTCGGATTGGTAGCAACTGTGGACAATCGACTGTTAGGGGCTCACAATGATCCGGGGATGATCAAATCAATAGGTTTTTATTTCAATGGTTTCTTTTATTAATAACTACCATTAACACATATCATTGTTACATACTAGTACGTAATCAAGAATGGTAATAATGGTTCGAATTATACATATCGGTTCAGATTGATTTATAATTTCTGGTCCAAGTTTGGTTCTGTTCGATGCAGTTGGTTTGACCCATACATGCATACCCCTAAATCCAATTGATCACGTGACAAATTTTAAAATTAAAATTAGATTTAAATTTAATTTTAAAATTAAAATAAAAATTAAAATTAGAATTAAAATTAAAATTAAAATTAAAACTAAAATTAAAATTAAAATTAAAATTAAATTTTGAACTAAAACTAAAATTAAATTTAAATTTATAACTTAAAAAATAGTTAAAATTTAAATAAAAAATCCCTTGTAAAAATAAAACGTTCACATTAATATTATCATGATTTCTTTTACATTAATATTGAAACTAATTAATATTAACATTAATGTACGAGACCATATGTTCGATTGATAGCCCATCGGTTTAGATTGATATAGTTCGATGTGGCCGGTTTGACCCATATCTGCAAAACCCCCTAATTCAATTGATCAAATCAACAGATTTTTATTTTAATGGTTTCTTTTATTAATAACTACCATTAACACGTATCATTGTTACATGCTAGTACGTAATCAAGAATGGTAACAATGGTTCGGATTATACATATCGATTCAGATTAATGTATAATTTCTGGTCCAAGTTTGGTTCGGTTCGATGCGGTTGGTTTGACCCATACGTGCACACCCCTAAATCCAATTGATCACGTGGCAAATTTTTAAAAAATTCAATTTAAATTGAATTTTAAAATTAAAATTAAAATTAAATTTTGATTTAAAATTAAAATTAAATTTAAATTTATAACTTAAAAAATAGTTAAAATTTAAATAAAAAATGACTTGTAAAAACAAAAAGTTCACATTAATATTATCATGGCAAATTTTAAAATTAAAATTAAAATTAACATTTGGAAAGTTATAATTAACATTTATTTTTTAATTTAAATTAAACATTAAATCTGAAAATTTACTTGTACGAACATGTAATTTTAAAAATTCAAAACTGTTAATCTTAATTAACTGCCAAATTTCTAAGGGTGGGGGACGCGGAGCGAACAGGGGACGCGTGGCTATTGGCAGCGCACGGCCACACCCCCACGAGCGGGTTAAATAGAATTTTCCATTAAGAAAAGAACCCAACCTACTAGAGAGAAACAAAGTAGAGAAGAAGAAGAGTTGCCTTTTTCTATTAAGAAACAAAACCAACCTGCTAGAGAGAAACAAAGAAGAGAAGAAGAAGAGTCGCGATGGAGAGGAACAAGAGCAAGATCAGCAGCAGCGGATGGGCCGTCATCCCTACGGAGATTCTCTCGATGATACTGGTACCGTCAGGGATGCCGACAGACGAGGTCATGCGCAACGTGGCCTCAGTGTGCCGTTCGTGGTGGAAGGCGCTCAGCGGTCCCTACAATTGGTCCAACGTGGACTTGGATCAGTGATGCCACAGGCACCACCAAATCGAGAGATTGGTTTGACCATAATGAAGTTCGTGGCTCACAGCGCAGGAATTCTACGGTCCTTCTCCGTGTACAAGCTCGACGAAGCCGCCTTCTCTTTTGCATGTTATAGGCCTGTGCAAATTTTTTTTTATCTTTTTCTAATATTTTATTTTTCTAATTAGAAATTTTTATTGATCCTATGTATAAAGTTGTGAATTAAGATGTTTTTCCTTTTTTATAATACAGTAGAAAATTTCTAAGGGTGTTGTGCATTCCGAAGTGCGACGCGAGTGATAAAACTTTCGTAACATACTTGGAGTTTCTCCCGGTGCTGGAAGAACTCGACATTAGCTACTGCCTCTATATCACGTCGACGGGAATATTTTTGGCCGACAAGTATTGCCAGTATCTCGTCAAGCTAAGGAGGAACATGTCCCCTCCATATTTCATGGTCAGGAACGGATTTATGCAGAACACGTTCAACGAGACGGAAGAAAAGGTCGTGGCCAATTCGATGTTGCGTCTCGAGCACTTCAAGATGGGCTCAGACATGTTCAACGGAGACACGCTGCGATCTATCATATGCAACTGCAAGGGTCTTCGCGTGCTCGACATACGTGGGTGCTTCGACGTGTACCTCAACGACGACCTCAAGAACTTTTGTGATTTATTACAGACGTTTAAACGACCCTTTAACGATGTAATCCCAGGAGAACGTGGATACGAGATTCATAGTGATTTAGATCTCTTCAATAAGTCCTGGGGTGAATGGTTCTTCTGACATTAGCATGCATGCATGCATGCATGCATTTCTTTATATTTTTAATATTTATATGATATCAGTATGTTATCCTCAATGCAATGGGTTATTAATGTTAAAGTGTTATTAATGTTCTTAGTCTGGGTATCATCTCAGCTATTGATATCCTTTATTTTGGAGAAATTACAAAATTATCCAAATTATGTGATGGGATTATGATGCCAAACTCGATTCCTTCTGTCCCACAACCTAAGACCATGTGAAGACGAATTTTGGCGGTGCAATATAAAGTGAAGAATTTTGGCGGTACAAATAGCCCTGATACTGACTGTATCGGTGCTTAACATTAATACAACATCAGTGTAATCATATCCAAGAGATTTGGACGTTTTCCCACACAATGATGACATTTTACCTTCTTTAAGATAAATTTTGGCGGTGCAAATTGGTTTCTTTTTCACAACCCTTCAAAATCTACTTATACAACCATACAAACAGTCAAACTATCCATCTTTACCACCCTTCAAAACCAATTTATATAGATTGAAAACCAAACTAAACAGCCAAACTATTCATATTCATAACCCTTCAGAACAGTCTCAACAGAGAAGAGCAAAACCAACATCTACGGATGGACCGCCATCCCTAAGGAGATCCTAGCCATGGTTTTGGTACTAGCGGAGATGTCGTATGAGGAGGTCGTTCGCTTGTCTTTTATTTGTCGGTCGTGGTAGAAGGCGCTCTACTGTCCCTATTTCTGGTCGGACGTCAAGTTGACTCAGTGGTGCCGCAAGGTTAACCTAACCTTGAAATTTGACGAGGCGGTGAACAAGCTAGTGGCGCATAGTGAGGGAAACCTAACCTCCCTCTCTGTTTACAAACTCGACAAAGAGGCCTACTCCTTTACTTCCTCAAGGCCGGAACACGATATTCTTAATCTATTTTGTTTCATAAGTTATAAGTTGTTAACTTTGAATTTTTGTTTTCCTGGTTATACCACTATTTATAATACAGTGGTAAATTTTTAAGGGTCCTGCGAATGCCAATGTGCAACATGAGTGATAAAATATTGGAGGAACATTTAGAGTTTTTTCGGTTCTGACAGAACTCGACATCAGCTACTGCCTCCACAATGTCTATGGGCATCGAACTCCTCGGAAGTCGTTGCCAGCGTCTACTTATGCTGAAAAGGAACATGCCACCTCCGCAGTTCATGATCATGAACGAATTCAAGAAGGAAACCATCGAAAAGTCAGAGGCCATGGCCGTAGCCTCTTCGATGCCGCGACTCGAGCACCTCGAGGTAAAGTTTGGCATATTCGACGACAATGGGCTGAGATCTATCATGACGGAGTACAAGGATCTTAGCGTACTCGGTATAAGAGGATGCTGGAATGTGCGGCTAGATGGGGACCTCGAGTACATATATGGTTTGGTAGATTTTGTAAAGGATCCCCTCGAGGATCAGAACCCATGGGAGGGTGTGAACCACATCTGGGAGGAGGAGAATGATGTTTCACTTGACAAAGTGAAATCGATGATAAACCGTGGTTGGATTATGAAATGTCATATGATTGTTCTGACTGTTAATATTAAATGATTATTCTTCATTGAAAGGCTCTCTGTGTGCTAAATTATAAGACTATATGGGATTATGATTGAATCTAATATTTTTTTAGCTCGTATCATAAATGTTTTGATGCTAGCTAAATGTGTTGGCTAAGATCGAAAAATGTGTTGCCATATTTTTAACAAGGTTATTGAGACTTGGGTTTGGTATGGCTTGGTTTGCACACACTATAAATTAGACTCAAAATTCCATGATAATTTGACTTTTATTAAATCTTTACATAGATTAGATTGTTAGTTTAATTTCAATTTCGTTAAATCTTTACATAGTTTAGACTCAAAATTTCATGATAATTTGTACTTGAATAACGTTTTGGTCTATAATTTGTTTCCATCAGATTTATATTGTATAAATATATTCTAATGCATGTTTAAATCATATAGGCTACAAAAGAAAAAGACTCAAAATTAGTTTAGATTAATCATACTGAGATTTGGTTATGTATTAGACCAGATTAAATTTGATTATAATTAGAATTCTTAATTTTTATAAGATTAGGTTGTTAATTTAATTTGCATTGCATTAAATCTTTACATAGATTGGGCTCAAAATTATAAATTAGGTTTAATATTTTTCATATATATTATATTAAAATTATGGTAGATTATATTTTATTAGATTTTAATTATATAAAATAATAAATAAATCTGGATTAGATCAAATATGGTAGTTGTCTGCTACATAATATGGTATCAAATATAAATCAAATATTTATATTATATCAAAATAAAATAATAAATAAATCTGGCCATTTAATTTAAATTATGGTAGTTGTCTGCTACATAATATGGTTTCAAATAAGTTCAGTTGTATCGTAAATAATAATTTTTTAGAATAAGTTTGGTTGTAGTGTTATGTGGATTTATTATAACATTTTATGTAGATATCTTAAAAAAAATGCTATAAACAAGGGTCAAACGTGTTTCTTACCCCTAGATTACATGGCAAATTGGTTGAAAGATAGTATGTTAATTATATTCAAACACTAGCAAATTTTTTGTTTTGGTCACCCTATTTTGTGCAACCATACAGTGGAAGCCTAATTAAATGATATTCAGATTTTCTTCCATAATATAATGAGACTTTAAAACGGCTCAAAAGTTAAATTTGTTAAATTGTTTTTTAAGACCCTTGATAAAGACACTACAAAAAAGACTCGGGGCCGGCCCAATTCTTTTTTATAAATTTTTCACTCAAAATTTTACTTATGGCTAGCACAAAAATATATTTAGGACTAGCCCTGAGTAAAATTTTGAGTAAAAAATTTATAATAAAAATTCCCCCCACCAAAAAATGATTTTTGGGCTAGCCTTTGTAAGGATCAAATAACCTTCCCTTTTAGTTTTCCATTGTCACGACCTGTACCCGCTTTTCAGATATGAGACGTGTCCAAGCCAGCCTACGCCGCAGAGTCCGCGGTAGAACGCTGTCACGGCCAAGATGCTCAAAACCACAAAATATAACATTTGATGCTCATTCATATTTCTAAATTTGTTACAATATTTACAACATTTATAATTAAAAAAAATACAAGATTTTACAATTAATGAAAATGATACAACTGCTATCTATTTCTAGGTTTCTGCCTGCAAGTACACCCGTATCTCCCAAAGCTAAGTGAAGCCACAGCTAACCTGAAAAATATTGGTTTTCAGTCAGGAATGGAACAAATACACAAACCGACGGCAATACGAAAACACAATAGAATTAACAAGACATGAAAATAACATATGAGAAATAAAAACTAGAAAGTAACTGATGACATGACAAGTTGTGAAGAAGACAAGGAAAACAAATAAAAGACAACTATCTTATGTGGTGTTAAATATCATTTTCGACATATGAACGGCTAGAGGGTAAATACGGTACCCTGCACGTGTCGTGTGCAACTGCTATCAGTCAAGATTAGACATATTGGGATAGTTCTGGGTAGTCCACATGTCTACTAAGATATTTTCCCTCCCGACTACTCCGTGTGACGAGCGTGTCAACAAGCAGCAAGATATATGTATAAACATGAAATGAAAAGACTACTACGAATCGAAAGCAATCAGAAAGTGAACTTGCCTGAGGTCCTTAGCTGGAGAAACCGATAGTACAACCACATCAGATGAGTCACTAAAGTCAACACATGCAAAAAGTCTCCAGATGCTAAAATAAATATTATCAACGTTCTCAGAATAGTCAAATTAGCTATAATTGCCTGTCCTTAAGTCCAATTCTTGACAAAGGGGCAAAACGGTAATTTTGGGTCAAAGCGGTGTCTGTCGTTGGACCCGCTTTGCACCGAAAAGTGTGCCAGAGTTAAAGGTATCTAAAGTTGTCAAACTATATGTCAACAGGTTCGGTTTTTCGATACGAATCCAACCGTATGTCCAAAGTTGGATTCCGGCGGACCATGCACAAAATTATCTGTTGAGTTGGACCGTGGGGCCCGTAAAACGGCGATCCAATCAACTGTCTCAGAACTGGACCAAACTTGGCATACAGGACCAAAAAAATGATACGGTCCTATTGACGCAAGTTTCGTCTCGATCTGGCAAACGTGCACAAAGTAATTAGGAAATTTGCGCAGAGGTCGATATAGTGAATTTCGACGGATACGCATCAAATTTGTCGCGCACACGTGACCAATTTGAATTCCGTCAAAGCCCACACGTCCACGAAGCCATTACACACCTTTTGATGCTTTTGGTTCGCGACCACGTCGCCCAGATTGGCGGGACGCACGTCGTATCGAAGGTTTTCGTGTTTTCGGAAAATAGTTTTTCGATAAACTTTGGGATTCGATTTCTCGACACATAGTCGATGATTTCGATTTCCGTAAACTGGGTTTCAGTGCCCTATAGGTTGTCTAGGACTTTTTTAATTGGTTTCCTAGGTTTCTCAATGGTTCGACCAAGATCGGCCTTCCAATAGTTGTCGGGACAGTCACACACTCTGTCCTAAAAACAGATTTTTTCCGACTTCGAGTCGATTTTTCGGACAACCTCGGGCGTCTAAATTTAAGTAAATGAAGGCGATTGGAGTCCTACATGTTGTGAACATACCAGCGAAAATCGTGAAACGATTCGGCGAACGTTGCACACGGTCGAGACGAAGTTGAGGTTATGGGCTGCTTCACTGCCGGTATTGTCGTTGCACCGCGCGCTCCGACGTGTTCGGCCGGCCAGTGGCCGCATGCGGCAGCGCTGCGGTGGCCGTGGGCCGCGCAGTGGTCGTGGGGCGAAGTTGGAGTGTCGACGAGGTTTGGTTTAGGGTTTTTGTCTCTTTCGAGAACATTCATCCGGTTTAATAGAATTGGGGGGCTCGTTTAGGGAATTTGGGTCGGGCCCTTGGGCTGGGGTGTGGGTCTGGTCGGGCTTGGCTGAGCCCGGCTTGCTGCTGCTATTCTTATTCTTTTTCTTTTTTTTTCTTTTTCTATTCTATAAAAATATATATATATATATATATATATTTATATATAT